>JBBPOJ010000695.1:0-21896 GCA_038091395.1 Leccinum rimulosum
GCACACTGTTTCTCCATCTTGCGTAATTTGCACTCAGTGCGCGCTGTCTTCAGCAGAAGGTCTGCTTCGTATGGGGAGTTGGGCGCCGAACTACTACTAGACCCCTTCGAGTTTGTAAACGAATCGAGCGAATTCCAGGTATGTTTTAGTTGATCCGTCTGTCGCTTTCTATTCACATCTTCCAGGTTTGGTGGTTTGCCGATCGGTCCGTGCGGGAGATATTTCTCCACACGTTGCGACTATCAAACTCTATCGGTTCGTTCGCAATCGAAGTCCCACAGGACTATGGACAAGAGGTGCCGTGCACCGTTCAAACTCTATCGTTTGTTTTCACTGCGGTACGTATACTAGCTTGGGTATTTGTTTATTGGCTTACACTAATCTACTACAGTTATGTGTCGAGTTGGAAGGCATTGCACACCTCACGTCCTGCGACACGATCATCGAATATATAGAACGCTTCAAAACTCTTCAGGTGGTCGTGTTTTCTTTTCTGACGAGCATCAACGAGCGGTCAAACGGACATTTGAACGAGCAACAGTCCAACGCTGCATACTTGGGATTGCAGTCAGTTCTTCAACTCGTCGATCTCAACAACGTAGTAGCTGATCACGCAACCGTGAGCACGATCGTTATTAGTCCCTAGTTATACATCTTTCGCCGTGTCATAAATGTACCAGTCGCCGATATCAATAAATACTACGTGTTTTCGAGAGTTTGCGAAGATCGCAGACTCTGATCGTCTTCTCACCGATGGGCCAGCGACAACGACGTACCTCAAGGGACCTATCACAGCGGCGCTATCTTCATAGTCTCGCCCAGCCCGACAACATGCCACAAGGAAAAATGAGTTCATCGGGACTCGTAGCACGCGACGTACGTCCTTCTTCCTCGGCGCACTCTTGCGTCTTTGTTCATTACAACGGTCTCCCCCAGTCGTTACCTATTGCTATCAGGGCGATGCCACTGTTTTCGTCCCGCCCAGCCCGACAACATTCCCCACAGCAAAAAATTGTCCATCAGAACTCGTAGAATGCGAAGTACGCCCTTCCTCCTCGGCCGCCGTCTTTATTGATTCCAACGGTCTCCCCCAGTCGTCACCGATTGCTATCACGGCAGTGCCAGCTTCATAGTCCCGCCCAGCCCGACAACATGCCACGCGGAACAATTAGCCCATCGGGACTCGTGGAATGCCAAGTACGCCTTTCCTCCTCGACGCTCTGCCCTGTCTTTGTTGATTCCAACGGCCTCCCCAGTCTTCACCGATTCCTATCACGGCGGCGCCATCTTCATAGTCTCGCCCAGCCCGACAACATGCCAAGAGGAAAAATCAGTCCATCGGAACTCATAGAATGCGAAGTACGCCTTTCCTCTTCGGCCTGTCTTTGTTGATTCCAACGGTCTCCCCCAGTCTTCAACGATTCCTATCACGGCGGCGCCATCTTCATAGTCTCGCCCGACAACATGCGAAGAGGAAAAATCAGTCCATCGGAACTTGTAGAATGCGAAGTACGCCCTTCCTCCTCGGCGCTCTGCCCCGTCTTTGTTGATTACAACGGTTTCCCCCATTCGTCACCGATTCCAATCACGGCAGTGCCAGCTTCACAGTCCCGCCCAGCCCGACAACATGCCACAAGGAAAAAAAAATCAGTCTATCGGAACTCGTCGAATGCCAAGTACACCCTTCCTCCTTGTCGCTCTACCCCATCTCTGGTGATATCTCCCGTCGTACCCACCGCCACTCGTTCGTCGTCGCCCATGCCTATCACGGCGATGTCGGCTTTATAGTCCCGTCAAGCCCGACAACATCCCGCAAGTAAGAAATAAGGCTATCGGAACTGGTGGAATGGAAATCTTTATAGTCCCGCCTATCCTGACACCATCCCACAAGGAAAAACGTATAAATGAATCGCAAGTACGCCTTTCCTCGGCCCAGCCGGACAACATACCACATAGAAGAATGAAACGGAACTCGTGGAATGCCAAGTACGCCCTTCCTCCTCTTTTTCTCTGCCCCGTCTCTGTTCAATGGTCTCCCCAAGTCGTCGCCCATTCCTATCACCGCGATGCCAGCTTCATAGTCTCGCCCAGCACGACAACATCCTACACGGACCAATCAGTCCATCTGAACATGTGGAATGGAGAGTACGCCCTTCCTCCCCGGCGTTCTATCCCTTCTCCATCTATTTCAACAGTCTCCCCAGTCGTAGCTACCCCCACTCCTTCGTCGTCGTACATTCGTACTATCACGGCGGCGCCATCTTCATCATAGACTCGACCAGCCCGGCAACATCCCACAAGGAAAAAACGGTCCATCGGAACTCGTGGAATGCCCAGTACGCCCCTTCCTCCTCGTCGGTCTGCCCCATCTCTGTTGATTACAACGGTCTCCCCGGTCGTAGCCACCGCGACTCATTCGTCTCCTATCACGGCGATGCCAGCTTCATAGTCCCGGCAGGCCCGAGAACATCCCACAGGGAAGAATCAAATCGCAACTCGTCAACGGCAAGTACGCCCTCCCTCATCGGCGCTCTGCTCCGTCTCTGTTGATTACAACGGTCTCCCCCAGTCGTGACCACCACCTTCTTCGTCGTCATACATTCCTATCACGGCGGTGGCAGCTCTATAGTCTCGCCCAGCCGGACAATATGATACCGGGAATTATGTAGAAATTAGTCTATCGGAACTCGGGAAATGGCAAGTACGCCCTTCTTCCTCAGCGCTCTGCCCTGGACCTCCCCCTGTTGTCGCTAATTTCTCGCATGGCGGTGCCAGCTTTACAGTCCCACCCAGCCCGACATCATCGCACAAGGAAGAATCAGTCCATCGGAACTCGTCGAATGCCAAAGTACGCCGTCGCTCTGCCCCATCTCTGTTGTTTACAACGGTCTCCCCCAGTCGTAGCTACCACCCCTCGTTCGTCGTCGTACATTTCTATCACGGCAGTACCAGCTTCATAGTCCCGTTAAGCCCGACAACAACATGAGACAAAGAAGAATTCAGAAATCACACCATCGGAAGTCGTGGTGGCGCGGTGCCCCATCTCCGTTGATTAAAACGGTCTCCCCCAGTTGTAGCCACCGCCACTCCGTCGTTGCCCATTCCTATTACGGGGGTGCCAACTTCATAGTCTCACCCACCCCCACAGTATCTTATATAGAAGAATCAGTCCATCGGTCTGCGTCGCTAGCGAGACAGGACCCACGTTGGTATACTAGGCGCGGGGAGCGGCACGTGACCTTCCCAGAAAGAAGTCTGCATGAGTCAGCAAGGTGGCGCAGATGGCTTCTTCCCTTCTGCCACTTGGCCGTCTCGCTCAGTACTCAGTCCTCGCGCTCGCCGGCCTGCTCGGTGCCCACCCAGCCCAAGCAGTTCGCTTAACGGACTCTTCAGCAGCACAGCGGGCCGGAAAGCCCACCGGGATTTCGCCCATACCAGAATCCCATCCACGCTCGCTACACGTCCAGCCAAAAGTGACAAGAGTGTTCTCGTCACTTTTGGCTGGACGTCACGCGTCACCGTAGCGATCGGAATTCAATGAATAGGTGCCGATGGATCAAAAGGGTCCGCCCTCGAGCAGGAAGCTTCCCTTCCCCCCACCCGCTATCTACCAACATACAAACCTATCTATCCGGGTCGTGCCGTCATATGCCACAAGCGCCTCTGTGACTTGGCCAACTTCCTTCATAGAGCTTAAGATTGGCAGCTGGAACCCTAAACGGCTTCGGATGGGCAGTGGTAGGGGTAGCGGAGCCCCCTGACGAGAGCTTTCGCAGGCTCGAAACCACTACTATCCCGCTCATTTATCTGCCCCTACTCGTACTGTGGATTGTTTCCCTGTCAAGGCCGGTCACTCGACTCGGATCCTAATCGTCAGGCGAACGAGCAAGCAGACCTGACAGGTCGAGTATCCTCTTCTCGCACACAGACTCGCTTCGCGCTCCCCTAGACCACCCAGACTGTTGCAATGGAAAATACGCCCTTCCTCCTCAGCGCTCTGCCCCGTCTCTGTTGATTCCAACGATCTACCCCACTCGTCGCCCATTCTTATCACGGCGATGCCAGTTTTATAGTTTCGCCCAGCCCGACAACATGCCACGAGGAAGAATCAGTCCATCGGAACTCGTAGCATGCGAAGTACGCCCTTCTTCCTCGGCGCTCTGCTGCGTCTTTGTTGATTACAACGGTTTCGCCCATTTGTCACCAGTTCCTATCACAGCGGCGCCATCTTCATAGTCTCGCCCAGCCCGACAACATGCCACAAGGAAAAATCAGTCCATCGGGACTCGTGGAATGCCAAGTACGCCCTTCCTCCTCGGCGCTCTGCCCAGTCTCTGTTGATTACAATGGTCTCCCCGGTCGTAGCCACCACCACTCCTTTGTCGTCGCTCATTCCTATCACGGCGCGCCCTTCTTTCTTAGCGCTCTGCCCCGTCTCTGTTGATTTCAACGGTCTCCCCCAGTCGTCGCCCATTCCTATCACGGCGATGCCAGTTTTATAGTCCCACCAAGCCGACAACATACCACGAGGAAGAATCAGTCCATCGGAACTGTTGGAATGCCAAGTACGCCCTTCCTCCTCGTCACTTTGCCCCGTCTCTGTTGATTCCAACGGTCTCCCCCAGTCGTCACCCATTCCTATCACGGCGATGCCAGTTTCATAGTCTCGCCCAGCCCAACAACATCCTACGAGGAAAAATCAGTCCATCGGGACTCGTGGAATGCCAAGTACGCCCTTCCTCCTCGGCGCTCTGCCCCGTCTCTGTTGATTACAACGGTCTCCCCGGTCGTAGCCACCACCACTCCTTCGTCGTCGCCCATTCCTATCACGGCGATGCCAGCTTCATAGTCTTGTCAAGCCCCACAACACCCGCAAAGAAGACAGTAGAAATCAGTCCATCGGAAATTGTGGAATGCCAAGTACGCCCTTCCTCCTCGGCGCTCTGCCCCGTCCCTGTTGATTCCAACGGTCTCCCCCGGTCCTCGCCCATTCATATCTTGGCGGTACCAGCTTCATTGTCCCGCCTAACCCGACATCATCCCACAAGGAACGATGTAGAAATCATTCCATCGGAACTCGTGGAATGGCAAGTACGCCCTTCCTCCTCGACCCATCCAGACCACATCCCACAATGAAGAATCAGTCCATCGGAACTCATGGAATGCTCAGTATGCCTATCGTACTCGGTGCCCGTCTTTGTTGATTCCAACGGTTTCCCCCATTCCTATCACGGTGGTGCCAGCTTCATAGTCCCGCCCCGGCCTACAACATCCGACAGGGAAGAATCAGTCCATCGGACCTCTTGGAATGACAAGCACGCCCTTCCTCGGCGCTCTGCCCCGTTTCTGTTGATTACAACGGTCACCCGCAGTCGTAGACACCGCCACTCGTTCGTCGTCGTACATTCCTATCACGCCTTTCCAGCTTCATAGTCCCGTCAAGCCTGACAACATCCCGCAAAGACGAAGGTAGAAATCAGTCCATCGCAACTTGTGGAATGGAAAGTTCGCCCTTCCTCTCCCGCACTCACCGCCCCTCCTTCGTTGTCCCCCATTCCCATCACGGCGATGTCAACTTCATAGTCCCGCCCACTGGCCCGACAACACCCTACACGGAAGACTCAGTCCATCGGAACTTGTGGAATGGAAAGTTCGCCCTTCCCCCTTGGCGCTCTGCCCCGTCTCTCTTCATCACAACGGTCTCCATGATCGTACTGCCACTCCGTCGTCGCCCATTCCTATCACGGCGGTGCCAGCTTCGTAATCCCGTCCAACCCGACAACATCCCCCATCCCATACCTGCAGATATCCACGGACACAGCGATATACAGACGGCGATCGCATACCTTAGCTCGGTCGAGTCACCCTCGGATACCGATCCGCACCTGTACCACACTGCCCTGCGTGTGCTCTAGTTGGCGTTCCACTAGTTGTTCTGCACGAAGGTTGAGCCTGAGGAAAGTAGGAGGACATTGGAGCAAAAGCGGAGGGTGGAGAGGTGTGTGCGAACTTCCTATGGCGGAAATGATGCCATTGGAGCTCGTGTTGAAGAAGATGGAAAACATCGCGTTCACTCTTTCGGTGCGTGTATCTCCGAATTGTGACATTGATTAACTACACTTATTGAAAACATATCTCAAGGAAGCGACGGGGGACCACGTGCTTCTAGGACAGATCATGCCTAGGCAAGACCGTTGCGCTCTCAACGTCAACGAGGAATACGCGGTCCGGGTTGAGTCACAGAATACGAACGATGCGTCTTCTGTGAAAGAAGCGCTGGTTTCATACATTATTTCGTCAAGTGGTCGGCGCAGTTTACGGCTATCATTACTGGATCTATGTAGAAGGGCTTTTGTCCTCTCGTCTCTCCTTTTGCGTACCATCTCCTCTCCTTCACCTTAATCCATGTGATCAAGTTCTGCGTTGCTCCTTACTCTAGTCTTGAACACCTCTCGAACGGCTTCTAGTCTCGGCTCATCTTGATTAGATTCTTCGCAACGTTAAAGACCTGAATGCAAAGGGTGACGGTGTCAATGATGTTACGGCCGCAATCTGGTTAGCTATCTTTGAACCTTCGGTATTTTTCACTGATGTTTGCTTTCGCAGCTCAGCCATGTCCTCTGGGCCTCGCTGCGGCGGGTCCTCCTGCAGCTCGTCAATGGACGACATCACATTCTATTTACCCTTTGAGATTGATGCAGAGCATTTTCGTAGACTCTCCGGTCACTGTATTTTCCGCGAGAGTTGAAGGTATGTACTAATCCAGATCTGCTATCGAAACGGATGCCGACCCTCGCATTCCGTATGGTTATGAAGTCGGTGGATACTTGGTTTCCCTACTATTGTATGCGATTAACCGATCCGCAGGTTCATCCTTCTCGATGCCGATCCTGCTAACTATATAGTCACCCGGCAAAAGGTCCGGTGGTACATCAAGGAGCTGTCCCATCATATCAGGGCCTCCTCTTTTGGTGTCGCTGGAGATAGTTCGCTGGCATAAAACCAAGGCTCCCGCTGCGGATGATATTGGGAACCATCTTTGGGAGGAAGAGCAACCACATTGAACGCTTGAAGTGTCTGTTTGAGCTGGGACATTCTTCTAACGAACAGATCGTCAATGAGATCCTGGCTCTGTTCTTTGGTAGTATGCACGGCCGTATATCATTCATAGGCAGGTGTGAACGATGTTGCCAACTGTGGGTGTACCAACCATTCAATGTACAGTCTCGACAAAATCGTGAACCTCGTTCCCGCCGACTCCGAAGAGCATATGTACAACCTTCCGTGCCCCGGCACAAAGCGTTGACGCTATGGACGTGACTTAATAACGTTTTCTGCGTTCTTGAAGTGTGATAGTAGAGATTCTGGGCTCGGAGGTGGCCTTCACGTGTATGTTTTAACTTGAGCGTTGAACAGCAACTTTGAGCACCGGCCCACTGACTCGGAGCAGACTGAGCCGCGGTTACGCCAGGGTGACATAGATAGATTCCGGTGCGGGCAGGATAACTTTTTTGGCTTCTTTGTCGACACTCGGCACAACTGTCAATTCAGTTGTGCCTCCCCGAGGGAACTCCGAGCAGCGGCTGTTAGCACAGATTTCAGGCTCAACCCGATTAGCTTTGTAGTTCTCCTTTCTACTCTCCCTCGAGGTCTTCTCTAGGACTAAGTTATCTCTCGCTGACTGATATTTGCGATTTCCATTATATATATCCCACCCTCTCTCTTACCTCAAAACCAACAAATGGAGCTCCTTTCATGATTCCCACCTCCGGCGAAACACACGCCCGGGATGACTCCAATCTTGTCACCAGAAATGCTCAAAGACTGGCTTCGGTTCTAGGCCTCTCCGGATCACAATCAGTTGACAACGAGAAACGAGCTCATAAAGACAAAAAGCATCCGGGCATGTCACATCCTGACGCCAATCATTGGCCCTCCTCAGGCTCCGGGCCGCAACCAACGTCACGGTTTCTAATGCCCTTTCAGGAAACGCTCGTGTCGAACATTTTAGTCTCGATGACAACAACAATCATCAAAGCAGCGGAACATTGACTCAAAGCTATTCAACGACTCTTTCAAGTCCTATGGAAAGTGGCTTGCGTAGCCTCACCCTTCGCCGGTCGTGATATACCCTCTTCCCTTTATTCCACGATGCATGCGGCCTCAGTCACCCTATCCTTCACCCGACAGCACAGCCCTACCTTGGCGATTTTTATATCATCGAACCCACATGGTATCCCCAGCATCTCAGTATCTCAGCATCCTACATCATTCAAGTTCCGGTTGCTGCAACTCCCAACTCAGTTATTCCGATCCTTTTCTGAACCCTCCACAAGCTGAGGACGAGAGAATATGTAGGATGCACAGCGAGAGACTAGGACATGGCCGACGTCATTGTCGTGGGTCCTGGCATGTGGGACAGGGAAAGCAACACTCTTCGAGGTGTTGTTGAGACGAGAAGAGGAAGAGGAAGCTACGGGAGTTCTGCCTTCTGAATGTTCTTGAAGACTACACCTCGAACCAGAGGTGGGGTGCTTGACAGCAAAAATTGAAATCATAGACTACGGTGGTAAGCATCTTCTTTTGGCATTGCGAGAATGCTAATAGTCCTTTGCTTTAGACACCCACGGAACCAATGTCCAGCAGACTATGTCAAGGCCCAAAGGTCGCTGTTTGAAGCCCAAGCTCTGGTACATATTCGTGCAATAGTCCATGGAACTCAAAGTCATCATGCGTGACACGTACACTCGACTTTGTCGTTCTGCCTACGATCTTACTCTGGTCGAAGATGGCGCTTTCAAGCTCAAACCACCTCGCAGCATCACCATTCCCATTGGAGTTGGTGCATGCCACATTCGTAGATCATTGTAACATTAAGTTCCTCGATAATGGGCTCGTTTTCAAACACTGGGACTTGAGGTCGATGAAAACATGGGAAGCGTGGGTGCAATAGGCCCCGCAAGTCGTCTCGCGATTCGATGGTCGATGTCACGTCGCCCTCCTTGTCATACAGCGACATTGACCAGTTGCAGAGCCTGATGTAGTCTGCCATCAGCATGAGGCCAGAAGCTCGTTAACAGTCCCCATCGAGGTTCAGCCGAGTTTAGGGACGTACTCCCAAGTAGCATCTTTCTCGGATGCTCATTCCGGTTCTGTGTCAATTAGGCTGTCGCGCCTCCTCGGGCTCAAAAATTTGAGCTCCCCGCTCTCGGTTGGCGACGGTGACGACCACGAGACTCACTACAGCAACGACAGCGACACCATCGTGTAGCACATTGATAAAGGGCTCGTTATGGGCACCACTCAGATTTTTGACAGCGACTCCCAACAGACTATTTTCAAACTCTCCAGATTCCGAGTCAGTTCAGTCATCGATCCGGCCAACGGATGGGGCAAATTGTTGTCTCCGAGTTCAAACCTCGGGATAACTCCACTCAGGATCGCCAAACGAGAAGGAAAACCCCCTCCCACCAGTCGCTCGACAATCCTCCTCCAGTTACAAGCACGTCGGAGATAACAATTCTATGTCCGAGTCAAAGTCACCATTCAAGGCCCAGGCTCCCGCTCCTTCCAGACCTCTACCTCTCTCTAGTGACGACGCTCCCGTTCAACCAGGTACTCGCCAAGTTAGCGGCAGAAAACTACCTTGCCCCGATTCTATGCACGAACAAGTCGAGAATGAGAGACCATTGGCATTCAAACGCGAAAGGCACCAGTACAAAGCTTATCAAGGGCTCATCGAGAAAGAGCCCGTCACAAAGAGCCTTTACAAACCAGTAGTCAACGACGAGGGCGAGCAGCCACCGTCCGTGCCTCCCAAACCAACGTTTGACGCAGTTCAAGTCCCTGCCCCGCACCTCTGTCTTCGGCAACCCCTTTTTGTTCGATTGTTCGATCCCGCTCCTCCCTCGTTGCAAAAGCGACTTCATGGACCCCACGCCGCGGATCAATCCTCATTTGATGGTCAAACGATAAAGGGGGAAAACGGTGACATTCGACACGCGGTGCGATCATGATGTCCTAGAGTTTGATCGAGACGGTGAAGAATTCTTGCAGACGAGCACGGCATCGAGAATATGGAACTGGGTGTGGTGCTGACCAAAGTGTCGTCAGCGTTCCTGTTGACATCATACAGTCAGCATCTTTGCCTGGATTGGGCTTTCCCTCTATGCCTAGTTGGCCCCTCTTCTCTCCCCGTGGACATGGAAACAGAAGGAGTTCCGTACGGTAACGAAAGAAGTGTGCCTGCTTCGCCGACCAAGGATGCCATCAGGACAAGTTAGTTAATCTTGGAAAAGCGAAGGCAAGCTCGAAGCAGGGAGGAGGAGTCAATAACCTACTATATACCTCCGCGCCCTACGTCGATGCCACCGAGCACGGAGCACCGAGCACCGATCGCCCAAGCAGAAGGCGTAGTCGCAGTGCTGGCGATGACGAAGACCGACCGGCTTCTTGATATTGGAATTTCCAACACTGAAGAAGGGTATCAAGTGGGCAGCATGTTGAAGGAGCAACGCCAGGGTGTGAGTATTCTTTGCGTATTCTATTCATTTCATGCTTATGCAATCTGCATCTCATAAGTTAATATCTCCTAGGGTGGCATTGCAATGCGAAGCGAATCCCCCTCATCTTCTTTCACCAACTGGCCAGACCCACTGGCAAGCACGTTATCAACCCACACAGCCAACTTTGACCATCGGCCACAAATGAGGAAGACGGCGAGATGTCGCAACAATGATGGAAGAAAAATCCAAGCAGTGCGATGGCCTCGCCAAGATCTGGAAACTATTCAAGGGACTCAGAGGCTCATCACACTGAGATGAAGACCAAGTTATCCCTCGTGACTCTGCGATCCCTGGACAGCGATGTCGATGATTCTCCCTTAGTTGCCATTGTCTTAGTATCTGATCGAACATGGTGGAGATCATCTCGGCGGTGCCGGACTCGGAGGCTGTCATGCGTCGATAATCATCATTACCTTCTAACGACCTCGCCGCGAAATGATAAATTTTCGTCTGCTGGAGTATCATCTTCTACAGCTCCAACTAGTCATCGCGTCACCAACCTCTTCCTGCCCGTCAGATGGCGTAAAGCCTCAAACTCAATATCTTGGGGACGAGGAACCAAGAGCACAGGCAGTGTATTCAATGTATGATCTTCATTGCTTTGATCAAGATATGCAAGACCTTGCACCATCCCATCATATACTGTTCTGGAGTGAAACAAGGCGGCAATCGTTCAGCAGCACCGGGACGCGTCGTAACCTAGATATCCAAACGATACCAGTAATTAGTGGTATAGGATACTGATGTATAACAATTTCGGCGTTTCTTGGAGGACCCTCCCCCGTCTTGGAGATATCGATATCGAGGAGAAATCCGCCGTATCTTCTAGTACACACCAAGCCGAAGACCAAGACCAACTTGAAGTTTGGCCTTGCTACGCTGCAGGGCAAAAGTCTTCCCCCCTTTTGGAAACGAATGACTACAGTGCGCAGGATACACCTGACATCTCCTGTCTTTGATGCATACGATACATACATCTTACCACTTCATTCGCCTCCCGACTCGGCTTCGATTTGGCTGTTTGTTACTTCCCGGACTCGGAAAGCGATCGAAGAACAAGTCAAGCAGGACCAAGAGTTTGTGAGTGTAACTTTGTTTTACAAGAACAAGATATTTGACCCTCCTGGATAGAGATTGATCCTCCTCTAGCGGGTGCATCTCTTGTCGCTGTGAACTTGAAAGACCCACAACGCGGTTCCTCGTAGTCCACAAAGGTGAACAGTGGACCTGATCCGTGTTGTACGCTGCTAAGATTGGCTGATCGAGAGCCTGCGTTATCAGTTCTTCTTGCTGTTCCCTGTAATATGTGATAGAAAGCCACCTTTCATCCATGATTCACTTCCTGGTTTCCTCTTCATGTTAACTTACTTCATTTTTGTACATGATGTCAAGTATACCAGATCACGTGAACTTTGATGTCCCTTCTTTCGTTTCACTCAGTTCCGATTCGACGCTTGTGCACCAGAACGATCGTCACAGGCTACCTGAGCCAACAGACACACAATGGTATTCCACGCGTTTCTTCCCTTGACCCCCCAGACCAAGGCTCTTCTTTCGAGGCTGCTGGAATTCAACCCGCTATAGCTGCATCGTTGCGCGTTGCTTTTCCAAATGTTCAAAAACCAACCGCGATGCAGAGAAAGCTTATCCGTGGCATAACTGGCAATCGAAATATTTTGCTCCAAGACGACACGGGAACTGGGAAGTGGGTCGGTCGGTCGATAGAATACATTCGAGCAGACCACACTTATAAATTTTCTAGGTCCTTTGCGGCAATGCTGGCATTACTAAGCAAACCCCCGGTACAACTTGAAAAAGCGAATTCAGGAGGGCTCACTGGCTTGTTGATCGTGCCGCACCGAGACCTTGCGTACCGATACCTGCACTGAATACATCATATGACCCTACCAGAGGGTGACGCGCCAATCTCGTTGACAAAAAAGCGTGCAAGTGCTCGTTCGACAGGCCAATAGGGAGACTTGCCGGTCCGCATGCAAGAGGCGATTATATCTGCATCGTCCGACGATGACCTGTTGATCCATAAACTTCCACGTATCCTCATTGCCACACCCAACGTCATAATGGAGCTTATGGAGCGCCAATCCGAGGTGTTTCGGCTTGCTAAGCCCTTGACGGTCGTGGTAGACGAGGTGGACGCGCTACTGCCTGTTCCTGACAACAATTTGAAGCTGACGAAAGAGCACAGAAAAGTGCCTCGAAAAAAGCCTGAGAAGCATATTCCGGATCTGGTTCGTATCCTGAACAGACTTGCAATGCGCCCGGTCCAGAGAAGAGCAGAAGACACATGGGCGCGCTAGGGAGGAGCCACTCGAAGGACGCGAAGATGTTCCAGCTTACCGCCCACAGTTGATCATTATCAGTGCCACCCTGCGCAACAGGTTTCAAAGCGCGCTGTTTAGCGCCTTTGATTGGGTATCACGGGGGGAAGTGTTGAAGTTGATCAAAAAAGGCTCTGCCGCTGTACCTGCGCATAGGCTGGGACGGAGTGCTGTGCATCATGTGCTTGTTGTCTCGAAAGCAGAGCAGGGGACATCAAAAACATAGGCGGCGCTCTCCCGTTGCAGCCCGATGACAGCGATGATAAGAGCGCGTTAAAAAATGATGAAGATGGCATTTTTTTTTACGAAGACGATGAGGACTCTGAACTCAGGGATGACGTGCACAGGGGTGAGTCAAAACGCGCGTTCGAGGGCTGTTATTGAACGTTTGGTACTGTAGAGTTGTTGCATTCACCGCTGGCCTTCGATCCGGCCATGTTGGAAGGGGTTGCTGCTGCATTTGCTCTCGACGTTCCTCATATTGCACTTTTAGTGCTACCTGCTACCGCGGCGGTACGCAAGGTTATTTTTGAGTTGCGACAACTGGGTGTAAACGCTCAACCGTTTGATTGGGAACGAGGCGAGTCGCAGGCATGTTCTGTCCCGGACGGCGGATGAGGTTTCGGACGAGAATCCGATGTTGATCGTCGGCACTTTGGCCACCGTCCGGGGAGTGGACCTTCCGGATCTGTCGCACGTCTTCATCCTCGGTGTACCCGAAGGACGGGCGGGCGATGCATATCTGCACTTTTCAGGTCGGGTGGGGCGATTCGGGAGACGTGGGAAAGTGATCACTGTGGTAGAGGAGCAGAAGGAGGAGAGAATAGGGAACAAGGCGATTGTGAGGAATGCACCGAGGCAGATGAGTGTGCTGCTATCCCGGCTGGGGCTCGCGGCGAGCAAACTGGGGCACTTTGAATAAACCATGGACCATTGGGCATTAGACCGGAAGTAACAGATCCGGGGTAGCTAAGCGAGATCATAGATCACACGCGGACTGTTGCCCGTTGAAACACGGTGTGCCTGCGGAGGCCACTGGATGGCGCGTGTTCTAACATACGTTACAGTCTATGTCCGCTCTCGTCGTCGAATCTTTATCAAAAGTGAGAAGTTTGCAAGCGAGCGCGTTCAGTCATCGTTGAACGTTGAACGTTGACCCCACGCCGTGAGTTACTACTCCGTCTTCGGCTTCCCATCCTCCTCCCACTGTTCCTTTTACCTGACTCCGTTCTCCTTTCCCTCCCTTCCCTTTTCCTACACCGATGTGGTCTTTTCCCACAACGACTCGAACTCCTCCTCCTGTTTTGGCACTAGGGCTCGGTGAAAAACTCCTTCCCAGGGTTTCGCACAGTTTAAAACTTGTCCCATCCCTCAGAAGGTTTTTGACACGACAGTATTTGTGCATTCTAACTCACCGAATTCGCCCTCGGAATCATCATCGCTGACGGCCTTCTTGTAGGACAACGATGAGATCATGGACGCAGCGCAAGTCTCATGCTTGCCGAACTGCGCACGTGTCCAGCTCTCTCGTGTTCCTCTGACCACATCTCTCCAACTACCTGTACGAGCACACACAAAGTCCAGGCAGATCTCTATGAACTTGTCCAGTACGTTGTCGTGATCACCGTCGGCTCCATATCTCTGACGCACCCATCAAGTAAATCATGATGGAAATGAGCAGAGGCGTATTGAACCCCATACGCGGGTTCTTTCTGCGACACTATCTCAGCGGTCACTGCCCGTCGGGACCGAATCCGGGTGAGCTCACACCGCGTCACGTCGTCCGTTTGCTGACCTAGCCTAGACTGCCTAGTCCCCGAGGGTCCTTCCAAGACTCGATCGCGTTCTTACTGACGAATTTCATAGAGATGAACAAACTCTGTGTTCGTTTACAGCACCAAGGTCAGTCGCGCGACCACCAGAAACGCGATATAGTGGCAACGTCGCGAACTCCGCATCCTCGTCGGCACCATCCTCGTCCGTCACCACCTCTCCCAGCTCGAGATGTACCAAAAGAGCATACTGCCAGCTCTACTGGAGAAGTCGTCAACTGCAAGGACGTCATTGCACAGGAGTATCTGATGGAAGTCGTCATCCAGGTGGGTGTTTACGTGTATACTGTCCTGAAATTGATTAACGACTCCTGTAGGTATTCACGGACGAGTTCCGCCTCCATTTTCTCGGACCGTTTTTATGCGCAACAGACCGGAAAGTCGACATCTGTCAGTGACCGCTATCGTTATTGTGCTGCATGTGTGTCAGTGGTTCTTTCGCCCTCTCATCAACTGTCTCTCCTTCCAGTGTCGTACTCACCAATCCTCCACCTCACTGAGCGCGCCTTGGAAACCATACGTTGTTTTATTCAAGACCAATCAGATCCCTCACAAAGCAAAGATAACCTGCTGATCGACCAAGGACTTATGAAGATGTCTCCATTGATTCTTCCGTCATTGGTACCTTTTTTCTTTGCTAACGAATAAATGTACAGGTTCGTAGCACTGGTCTTGATCGTCTCGCCGCATGGAATAACTGGTATCGTGACTCGCTGGATGTACATCCTCATTCAAGTCATGAACAATAGATAGATCCAGAGTCGTAAGTACTATAGTCGATCACGGCCAAAGAAGCAGCAGCCCAAGTACGATCCGGTCGCGACAAGTACACCTGAATCGATCTCGTCTCAGCCGCATCACACATTCACCGTCGAAACAGTGTTTTCGAAACTGAAACAACGAATGTAAATCGATTGTAAAGTGTACACGTTACAGAGCAGAGACTTCATCGACCGTCACATCCACAACCGCGTCTCCAGCGATCGTCCGTTCAGAGAATAAATAAAAATGAAATAAAAACCTATTCTTGAGACCCTGCCGCATAGTATGATACAAGTTACTAGAAAGATTGAAATGTAGTTGGGAAACTGGAACTGCAATGGGAAAGAATCGAATCGAATCGAATCAACGAACAAGCAAGCAAAGGCAACGATCCAAGCAACACTGCGAAACGCCACCGACACGAGTTTTCGACGGGTTTTTGACAGGCATTTTAGGGCGTCGAGTAATGTACATGTCAAAAAGGGGCGGTGTTAAAAACACTGCAGTTTTTCACCGAGCCCTAATTCCGACTCGGAAGCGCTCCGGCCGAGGGAATTTTACCCTTCCTCGCTGAACTCTGAGTGTTAGCGCTCATGTGATAATACCTTCCTTGAGTAAATTTCTAATGTATTCAAATCACCATCCTCTACGCACCCATGTCACATCTCCGGTACGTGCTGCGTTGAAGTTGCTAACTTTATCCCCTCTCGGGCTCAGTACTAGTTTAAATGCTCCAGGGCTCATTTCATTGTCGCGGGGGCTCAGGTGGCGCGTGTAGCTAATTGCGTACTTTAGGTGAGTCTTTCACATTGTACGGGGTGACACTGTTAGTAATGCTGTTCTTCTTTAGCTTTTCATGTACACGCGAGTGCACAGTTGCGCTTACTCTTCGCTGAATTTCAAGTCTATGCGTCTGTGCACTGGCAGCTTATTCACTACGTTTGGCAGCTCATTTAGGACATCCGGTAGTAGTCGCATTTTGTCGTGCATACTTAGGACTTCAAGCTTCAAGTCGCATGCCTCGTGTCCTCGTCTTTCTGATCAAAACGTCCAGATTCTCCTCAACGGCGGTCTCAAAGATTGCACTCTCTCCACATTGACCTCCATCTTCCAAACGAAAATTTTGTAAAGGTCGACCGCTGGGCTTTCTCAAAAATGGTGTGATGGCGCCTAGCGACAGTGTCGACGGTGCGTTTTCAATTCAGTTATCTTGTTCACTCATTCTGGCGCTGTCAGTTTCTGACTTGCATTGGGTTCAGCTCTTGATGATCGTGATTTGCATGGTTTAAAAGGGCAATGCAATCATGAACATTGCTGCATTGCAGCGAGTCTGAGGGCGACGTTGCGCCTCCATTGATCAGGAAAGGCCTCCGCACCTCATTGACAAAGACACCCTCGTACTAGTATTATAAATCCGTACGTCCGTTTTCACTATCTAGTACTTAGTGTTCACGCTTTGATCGGTCCGCAGCGCTGAGCTAAGCATTTGGACCAAATTTGAACCGGGGTTGGCACGTGACTCCTAGTCGCATCCTCCAACCTGGCGACCCGGTGAGCGTGGAGTGGAGTTATAACAACACTTGCCAGTGAGTGGCTACTAACGTGAGTGGCTACTAACTCAGATAGTCGTCGTTGATCGATATGATCCGTCGGAAGGGTTCGTCACATGTCACACGCAGCCATGCATCGCCACAATTTGCGAAGTTAGGCGGCGTTTCAATTTCACTTCAACATTTCTTCAACAGATATTATCTACACCAGTGGCACTCACCCAGGGTTCGCAAAACCACAGTGACGACATGCTTCAATGTTTCAACCTCGGAACAGCATGTCCACAGGACAAACGGAGCTGTACTGTAGACACTTCGACTGATGAGTGAATGGTACTAGGTCTGCCAGAGGACTTCGGAGTTGGCGGAAATATTTTTTGGCACAGCTGACTTATATGGATGGACAGAACCAATGATGGGACAAGAATTCTCCCTCCCAACCATCCCCCTTCGCCATCCACGCCAACGTCGTCTCACCGCCTTTCGACAATCCTTTCGCTTGTTCTGACCCCATGGCGGATACCACACAACAAACTTTAACTTATTGCTCAGCCTCCACTAGCTCTGTGACCTCAGATAGGCCACGCATAAATCCAGAGCCGAGCTGCCACATTTTGTCTAACGAATCAATCCCGAATCCTCGTTTGCTGCCTGCCCCTTTTCTACCTCCCAGGTTTTCAGCATCATCATTTCCCGATTCTTCAACTGAAGACTCGGGTCAAACACTCAACGGCCGGGATGCCACCAGTATGGTGAGCGGCACCACTGTCAGGGATGAGGTAGTAGCGCTTAATATATTGCGCAAGACTCTGCACTGATACGATCCTTTTCATAGGATCCTGACGGCTTAAGTGTGCCCCTAATTCTTCGTAGTGCCAATAAGCATGCTCTCGTTTGGTGTGCTGCACTAAAATCGAAGAAATCTGCTATGGAGGATCTGTTGCGGGCTCAGAGGTCTCTCGAGCAAATCGAGACCTTGATTGCACAGAACATTTCTAGGGTGGCCATCGAGAAAGTCCATTCGCAGTTCATGGCTGCATTAGATCCTTCTGTTCCAGAAGCGTCGTACCTTTTAACAATCGGTGGTGCTGCTGTTCGTCCACTTTCCCGCCGCACGCACCGCTTGCGTGATATTTCTCGAGTTAGAGTTGCTTCTCCGACCCCCACATAAGGATGAAGGTAGTCATTCCTCACTCGGATATGCAGGATTTTATCACTCACCGAAGTTTCCTATACAATAGTGTCAGTCTACTCGAACAGAAGAACGTATGGTTACTAGAACCATTGTTGTTGTTTTTGTGTTTGTAACTCTGCGAGGTCAGGTTATTACCGTTAGGCAGTGCCATGCGTAATATGAGCTCAGCCAAATTGACATGTGTTCAAAACCTCTGATTCTACTTGGGAAGCTAAACAATATCAAGACAGTTGAAAGCCCTGTAACGAGTCAATATTACTACAGGTCAACTACCCCTCCAATTTGTCACTACTGCAATGCCGACAAGCCCGGCATGTAGCTTGGGAAACACCGTCAGGACCCACAAGTAAACTCTGGCGTGGAATTGCCGCATCGTCGCCAAGCAGGAGACCGAGATTGACAGTGACCAATAGTCGCACCATCGACCGTGAGTTTGTTGAGCTCCGATATTTTTTCCAACGATCGCCAAAGTCATCCGAGTCAATGTTGAGATCGGATTCCAGTTCGATGTGACGGCGTTTCGATTGTTGAGGAAGTTGCTGCTCAGCATCTGAGCCGGTCACTAACAATTAAACGGGTTTATTGTATGTATGTGAGTGACGATCACGGCTACTTACTATTACGATTGTCCTTCCACAGCCTTGCGCTGGAAGCTTGAAGTTCATCTCGCGAGGAGTCGCATTCAATAGTTTGAACCGGCAGCTGACCAGCCGAAGCTGTCAATACGTTCAAGAAGTCAGAGATTGATGATCATAAGTTAGCGTGAAGAGAGACGTACATTCGACTTGGAGACTGTTTGTTATGAATGACATGTAGCAGCAGATGCGGCGAGGTCAGTGCTACCTACTGGCAGCACCGTCACTGCCTTTAAATGCGAGTCGCTTGGAATAACATTAAATACATTTTGATTTAATGCCGATACTGACCAGAAATGGTATCCCGACGGTGAAGCAACGCATCGCCGAGAAACTTGGTCGCCGAACGTTGACTCGACGGCGGTGAGCTGCATAACCGACAATGTAATATGGTGGGAATACCGGCAAAATTGTTCCCATCCCCAGACAGTCAATCCTGGTGATGGGAAAATAATACCTCGCGTGGATATTTTCCCATCACTGCAACGTTGCCAAAGCAAGTTGCCGCGTTAGCGAGTTATCAGCGCTTCAGCTCCGCTGGTGTCAGTGATGGGAAATAGGGAGTAAGTTTTCCCATCCGTCAATTTGAAGGTTTGTCGTACGATGGGCGGTAAGTTCCGACCCTAAAGAGCAGTTCCAGTGATGGGAAATAAACTAGCGAAGTTCCCATCCCTTCAAAATGGCTCTGTGACAGTCTAAGCTCCAGCGGCATGGTGCTCAGCGCTCAACCGCATTCTTTCACCGTTGACCGCCGCCGTCGGACGGGCCACGATTCGTCGATGTCTTCGGTTCGTCGTCGGTTCGCGCAGATTACAACACAGAGCGCAAGCGACTCCAGCATGGTATCACTGATCTTTAAAAGGTTCGTTGTTCAGTCCAAACATTGTCTCATCATCTCACCCGACGCGATGTCTGTGTCTACTTCTGCCGTTGGCGGCGATGAGCAGCCAGTTTCTGGTAGAAAGCGCGTGTCTTCTGCTTTGCAGTTGGGTCCGAGAAAGAAAGCGTAAGCTTGCTTGACTGAGTCGATCGTCGACGAACTTACCTTTTCCAGGACCACTCAGGATCCGTTAGTCCACCATGGGCGGCATTTTGGTAGAGCGGTTCACGCGTTTTGCAACGTGCAAACTCTCATTACTAATGGGATCCAATTGATGTCCGGTGATGGTCAGGAAGAATTAACAGCTGCGTGGGTTTTTACTATCGTTCGTTGTTTGACCGCCTCTAACCTATCTACAGTGAAACAAAAGAGTATGCTGTTTTTCGTGATCTTCTTCGAATCGTCCCAGGCTTAGAGACCCGACTCATGGAGTCCTCAGAGGAAGATGTCATCGCAACGGCAGATTTGGTGCGTTAGTCACTGACCTTCAAATATGCCTGGTATCGAGCCCTCGAGTCCTACAGATTCAAAAAGGTGCCAACGGTGCTCGTGCGGACGACACGAAAGGAATGAAGGGACCAATCATTGATTGGATCACTCCCAAGGGCCAATCATTGAGTCCCCACATTCCCCGCAATGTCAAATCTGGACGCGGCTTTAACCACGAGCGTACCGGAGCTCTGCTGTGTCCAGCCGGTCTCGATTGGAACAATGCAGAGTATTTCTTTTCTTTTTCTTTCTCTCGTCGTTTACTTATTTTGATTGCCGCGGCTATACAGGACTCGAACGAAACTTGAAAATGGCGAGTTTCAAGTTGCGGGTGACCAATGGCCCGTCTTCTTGTATGCGAACTATATGTACGATCCAGATGACCCGTGGAACGGGCTGCTCCGTAGTGGCCTGCTCGTGGCGGTACGTTCTAATGATGCGGACATCATTGTGTGTCGCTGACAAGGTTTACTGATCAAGGCCTTCAAACACGTCTTTACATCACCCAGCTCGGTAGACCAGGAACCCAAGGCCACCCGCTCTGGCAATGCGCGTATTCATGGGATGCGATCTGTGACAAAGGCTTCACTTGCCTATGTCGCAACACAGGTGAGCTTCGGATCAGGATCTTGTTTGAATAAACTCAGTCTTCTTTAGGCACGCTTTGCATTAACTTCGGCACAAGTCTTCTCTCGCAGTGACCTCGTCACCGATTCTGAGCGGTTCTACACAAGTATCTTCGAGGTGCTTGATGATCCTGAGGAACGAGATGAAGTCGATCAGTTGATGGTATGGTGGAACAGGTGCGTTTTCTTCATCCTCGTAAAGACTATGATTTAATAAAGAGAAAAGACAAATATTCCCTTTGTACTCAGAGGTTGAACGTTTGCCCTCAAAGAATAGTGCTCTCGCCCGGATTCGTCAGAAGCGTGCGGAATTCAATGCGAGGAATGAAGCTGCTTTAGGTAGTTTTGATTAGTCAGATATCTTATTTTGTTGTCAAGCATGATCCGGCAATACGTTTACTCGTGTTAGTACGTATCTTAGTGAGATCGTGATTGCGGAACATATGATTAGTGCATGCCATGATACTATTCATCCTCTGTCATCATGATAAGATAGAGTATAGCTTTCTGATACCAATTGTCATTCGGTAACTAATGACACAATATGGAACATGTGGATTACTGATCGGATGGCAGGCACTGTATCAACTCATATAACAAAAGATGATAAATAATGATAGGACTGGTCTGTTTAAACTACTAGGAAGAGATGATCCAATATTATCACTGGAAGACAATAGATCAATTGATTCACTCTGAAGTCACTTGACCAAATTCATTATCAATGCAAGGATGTTATCATCAATCCCAATTAGACAAGCATGACTACAATCATTCTCATGATGATAAAGATCCATTGTTAAATGCACATCATGAAGAAGGTTATGGACTATTTTGTCAATGATATGAATATGACCTCCATTGTCCTCAAGACAAGGGTGACTACAATCATTCCTATGATGATAAAGATCCATTGTTAAATGCACATCATGAAGAAGGTTATGGACTATTTTGTCAATGATATGAATATGACCTCCATTGTCCTCAAGACAAGGGTGACTACAATCATTCCTATGATGATAA
>JBBPOJ010000696.1:0-21895 GCA_038091395.1 Leccinum rimulosum
GAGCTGGCTGACGTCCTCCGCCGTGAAGGCAATGTCGTCATGACCTACCTTGTCGCATGCATTCTTGAGCGACACTTTGGCAAGGATACTATAGAAGACATCGAGTCGATACGAAACAATATCTCTCTCTCCGATATCATTGATGGAAATTCTGGAACGTGGTCTCCTGCGCAAGATACGGATATCGATATCTCGGTAGTGGATGAAACCGAATTTCAAGCCGAGCCTCCTATGGATATCCCCCAGGAATCTCCCAGACAGTTACAGCCGAGTGGTACTCAGTGGCTAACTGATACGTTTGGTCCCAAACCGACGCAATCCGCTTTCTTTGCTACTACGACCACATCGGCTTCGCAGCCTTCTTTAGCGCCACTGCAGTCGGCCTTCTCCAATCTGCAGACAGTTCCCAACGCATTTGGCACCACTTCCTTTAGTACTCAGGGCGCGTTCAAGAACGTGGAACCTACCACAGCACCAATCTCCGTCTTTGGGTCGACGAAGGATGACAAGACAAGAATACATGGTTCGCCTCCACCCACAGTATATCGATGCGCTTCACTTACACGCGTACGTTGACAGCGTTTAATGCTGCTACTGGTTTTTCGTCGTCTTCGTCTGCTACATCCTTTCTACCTTCCATTCCGACACTACCCGGAGCTCAAGCGACCACACTGACGCCTCAAGTGGACCCGTCATCGCAAACAGCTAAGCCATCCCCCACACAGCCTTCACAAGTGAACGGATTTGCTGGATCACTCAAAAAATCATTTTCCGGCTCAGAAACGACCCCTTCGAAATCACTTAACCCTTTGGCCCCAACTTTTACCCCCTCACCGATTCGTACCACACCTACAGGTTCTGGTGGTTTTGGTACACCCATCGCATCTGTGTTCAGCAAACTACCATCGAGCACCTCCCCAGAGAGTCGCAAACTTGGCGCCTTCAGCACCAGCTGGAGCGAATCTTCGTCTTCCATGCCCCAAAAACCAATCCAGGAACAACCCAATTTCAACATGACCACGCCAGAATCACCCTTGGTATCTTCTCCCCCCTCCATGAACTCTACTTCTTTGGACGGTGCGATCGACCAAACACCGCTCTCGCATCCTCCACCTCTCAATCGACGCCAGCCAATTTCGTTGCCTTCGACGCCCAGTGCCAGCATCCACATTCCTCCTTCCCTCCCTCCGACACGACGGCCTACCTTGGCTTCGCTAAAGAATATACAAACACACACACTTTCGGCTCTGCCTACTGAAATACTGAGCCCTCTCGTCTTACAGTCACCTTCCTCGAGGTCATTGCCCGGGCTTCTTCGTAGAGACTCTGTCCAATCTCCTCTGAAAGCGGTCGTCAGCGCTGCGAACGTCGAAGCGAAAGTCGAGCCCAAACTTGAACCTGAAAAACTGAATACGTCACTGGCTGCGGGCCCATCTGCTGCGGAGAAACCTACCATGGATATCATGAAGGCCACGGCGCTTCACTTTGCACGTCGGAGCTGGTTGGTGAAACAAACGTTCGCCAACTGGCGACAGCGATTGAGTGACCATGTCAAGTGGATAGAAGCCTGCCGACGAAGCACGGATTACAAGCAAAAGGCGCGATCTGAACGTCTTTCGCGCAGTACCGGTCCTTCTACTCAAAACGGACGTGCTCGTCGAACAATCTCATCAGAGCCCCGCATGCCGTTGAAGAAACGCCTACGTGAGCGCCTTTCTGGAGAGTACCGACCCCCGACGAATGATGAAGAACTTGCGAGGCGATTTGAAAAGGTGACGCATTGGATCGGTTTGGATCTCTTGTTGGTGAGGTGGACTCAACGCTTCATCAGAATCACGAGGACCACGCCCGTCGGTGGGCACGTGGATCGTTTTTGAACGTGATGCGGAACTTTCTGGAGTCGACGACGAGACCATTTCCTGATAATTGGTCCGCGTGGCTGTCGCTCAATCAAGAAAGTGATGGGACGGCCATTTGGCTGGAGCAAAAGTTCGACGTTCCGGATTCTGGCAAGTGGAGAAACGAGAACGTGTTCGAAATACCGATATCAAAGGACCACGACGAGCCAGTCCGATCGTATCCTGGTATTGTCATATTCGAACGTACACCATTAACGGGCATCACGGATATCCTGGGAAGGTGAGATTTGACTCGTTGCTGTTTTGCTGGTGCTAAGTAAAAACGTGCAGAAAATATCGCGTTTTGGAGGATTGCACGCGCCTGCGCGAAATCATCGAGGCTTTTCCGGAGGACCGACATTACGTTCCCTTGTTACTGTGCTTCTCATGGTCTGAGCGAGATCCAGACTCGTCAAAGGACTTTGATGACATGGTCGGTCGACCGACAATTCTTGATTACACAATTTTGATTTTGTTTCGTAGGTGGCATCGATGGTTGAGGGTGGCATGCTGACGTCGACGCACGAACTCGTGATATCTACGACCGCTCTAGATATGGAGTCCAAGTTGGAAGAAGTGTTGCAATCTGTTCCGTTTGATTTGGAGGGTCGGCTTGTAAAACTCGCTTCATTGAACGGTGTGTAAATGCCGCTGGCGATAAACAATTCAGTTCCTTACGCACTCGCAGATCTCTTCAAGATTTGGGAGCGTCAATGGGAGGACGTGACGACGAGCTGGCTTGCTGATTGTGTCGTTTATGGGACCTGTGAGTTTTGTTTCCTGCGATGGATCAAAGGTCCATTGCTGATCCAGGCCTCGGAAACAGTTAATTGGGACCTTTATGGAAAAGTGCTAGAGAGTTGCACGCGTCTCTTGATCTCGATGATTGATTCGGTGATTGGTCTGCTACGAGTCGATGGTGTCTCGAACGACCTTGTCCAATTACGATCGGTCAAGGGCATGGACTCTGAGTAAACTGTCCTACAATCTCCATTCGATGTGACGCTAATTTTGTTATAGCACGACATTCGACATAGTTCTCGACTGGTTGCAGTCTCTCCCACAGACTGATTTTACGTCCTCGTTGATTGGTGACATCAGGGCACATCAGAGCCTTGGTCGAGGTAAGCGTGCGTGAGACTATTTCCGAACTGTGCTGATCACTGAACAGATTTTCCGACAATGACCTTTACATCTCAGTTGTATGGGCTTGGGAGTTCTGTTGCAAGTCACATTGCAGACGTCCGCCCGGATGCGGCACACTTTGTCTCCCGAATTCGGTTCGATGACGCCTCAAAAGATATTCAAACACTAAAAATGATATTGGAGGATATGAACGCCAGTCGGATCACCAAGCAAAAGCCTCCCAAACGTCTTGCGTCCTTTGCAGAGCTTGGTTCGAGCAGGTGCGTCGCATTGCGCTGTGATTTTTATTTACGAGGGCACGTTGTTCATTTCCGTTTTCCTAGAACGTCCCCGCAGTCAAAGAAGCTACGGTTGTCGGTCTCTGACATCACCCCCACGGACGAGGAGATGACGTCGCCTAGTCTGTCATCGCCTCCGCTCAGCATACCCACCTCTGTCCCATCTGAATCTGAGCCTAGTACGATCGTCACGTCTGCTATGTTACGTTCCCTGACCAAGGACCTGCGCGCCAAGTATGGCGGTGCCCGAGTCAACGCTCTTTCTGCTTCTGTTTCTCGATGATCCATCTTTCGTTTTCGTTTTCGTTTTCGTTTTCGTTTTCGTTTTCTTTTTATAAATTGCTGCATTGACAACACGATCTGAACACCATGTACACGGACAATTCCTGCTATAGTACTCGGTGCCACCGGCTTACATACTTTTTATGGTAATGAAATTCTCTCGAGCAATTCCTCTTGAACGATGAGCACCTCGACGAGCTCAACCGATGGAACTTCCAGTTCCCAGTCGAGAAAGCCCAGCGTTATCGTCACGATCGGTATGGCGGGTGCGGGCAAGTCGACCTTTGTACAGCGTCTCAATTCCCATCTGCACGCCGCAAACCCCTCGCGGCCACCCTACATACTCAATCTCGATCCCGCAGTCGCCCACCTGCCGTTCGAACCCAACATCGACATCCGCGATACGGTGAATTATAAAGAGGTCATGAAGCAGTGTGTGTCGCCGTTTCTTCTTTGTGGCGTTTTTGCGGGTCTTTTATGTGACTGATGACGACGACGATGGGTAAAGGTACAATCTGGGTCCCAACGGGGGGATCTTGACGGCGCTCAACTTGTTCACGACCAAGTTTGACCAAGTGTTAGACTTGGTAGAGAAACGGGCCGAGACGGTCGAGTGCGTCGCACATCGTTATATTCACGGCTGGTTTACAAGTTTACTCCGGCAGTCACATCATACTCGATACTCCGGGTCAGATTGAGATCTTTACCTGGTCCGCGTCTGGTGCTATCATCACCGATGCCGTCGCGTCCTCCTTTCCGACCGTGGTGGCGTACATCATCGATACCCCGCGGACGACAGCTCCGGCGACGTTCATGTCCAACATGTTGTATGCGTGTAGGTCCGTCGTCCCGATTCTTTCTCGGATTCTCATCTGAGGCTGACTTCTTTCCTATTTTCCGTGACAGCATACTGTACAAGACGAAGCTCCCGTTTATACTCGTGTTCAACAAGACGGACGTGACGCCGCACGATTTTGCGATCGAGTGGATGCAGGACTTTGAGGCGTTTCAGGCTGCGTTGGCGTCGCATTCGGGATCGCGGGATGAAGAGGGTGAGCCGACGTACATGAACAGTCTGATGAACAGCATGAGTCTGGTTCTGGACGAGTTTTACAAGCATCTCAAGGTGAGTTCTTTCGCGGTGTGGCGGGCACGGGAGCGTACCGACGGAAGTGGTCAAGGCTGTGGGTGTTTCCAGCGTGACGGGTGACGGAATGGGGGCGTTTGTGGATGCCGTGGAAGAGTCTAGGAACACGTACGAGAGGTGAGGTTTTCATTTATGACATAAAGGTCGGGTGATTCATGTCTGTTGCTGTGAATTAGGGAGTACCTTCCAGAGCTCACCCGCGCCCGCGCTGCTCGCGAGAAATCGCTGCAAGATGCGAAAGATGCATCGTTGAACCGGTTCATGAGTGACCTGGCGGTGGATCGTGCCAAGAACCCGAGCGCTGCGGTGGAGGAACGATGGGAATCCGAGGAAGAAAACGACGACGAGGATGACGTGGAGGTTGACATTATCGATCGAAGTGAGCGTTCACGAATTCTTTCGAGACTGAGCTGACTTTGTTGTGCGATAGGCGAGGAGCGATGGCCGGGTCAGTACATTGACGTGACGCAAATGCGACGACAAGAAGAAGAGATCAACTGGCCGAGGCCGGGGTAGAATAAGATTTTGTGTATTTTTTTTAGTTAGTTATAAGTAGAATGTGGCGATGTGGGCGGTCTGAATCTTATTGTATGTACTAGTTCGGCTCGCCCGTCTCGTCTTTGTATTTAACTTTGACCACCAACCCCGGTCTCTCTTCTCCTTCTTCCCGCATCATCACCGCCCGCCTCGTCGCCGTCTTGGTTCATATGGATCGGTGTGTCCCTTCACTATCGCGCTGGACGTTGCTGATCGTCTGTCTGATCGTCTGCTCAGTTACGCCAAGATCGAGAAAGTCGGTGCGTACAGCAGTGCGACCGTGCCAATCCCAAACATGACCTCGTGTGTGGCATGGTCACCCTCCAGGCGAAGGTGCGCCTCATCGACCATCCTCTCTCGTTTCACTGGTATGACGTTTTCTTGCTCGCAGGAACGTACGGCGTCGTCTACAAGGCGAGGGATGTGACCACCAACCAAATCGTCGCCCTCAAGAAAATACGGCTTGAAGCGGAAGACGAAGGCGTCCCAAGCACTGCCATTCGCGAGATCAGCCTGCTCAAAGAACTCAAGGACGACAACATCGTCAGGTGCGTACGCAACCCTTTGGGCGGCGACGTATCGCTCGCGCGCGCGCAAAAGTGGGCTCAGTGCGGGATTGGTTTGGCTTTAGGTTGCTGGACATCGTGCACGCAGACCAGAAGCTCTATCTCGTGTTCGAGTTTCTGGACGTGGACCTGAAACGTTACATGGAACATGCCAACACGAGCGGTACGCCGATTTCCATCGAGATATCCAAGGTGCGTCAGGTCTCGCCCACTTTTGTGGTTGCATGTGGCGTTCCCGTGATCGCTACGCGACGATGAATGCGCGAACAAAATAAAAAAAAGGATGACGGGCGCTGTTTCATTAGATGGGCTGCACCCTTTCCTCACGCAGCGCCGCATTCCTGATCGTCCCCTTGCTGCATTCATTGCGCCCCTGTCGACCCTGGATCGATATCAGTGGTCGTCGTTTACGCGCCGGATCACGTGATACGTCACTGCTACGCCCTGGACGATGGCTGATGTGACATTGTTAGAAATTCACTCACCAACTCAGTTCTGGGCTTCTTTACTGTCATTCTCACCGGATCCTGCATCGCGACCTGAAGCCACAAAACTTGCTGATCGACAAGCGAAACAACCTCAAGCTTGCTGATTTCGGCTTGGCGAGGGCGTTTGGTATTCCCATGAGGACGTATACCCATGAGGCAAGTATCGCATGTTCCTGCCTGTGTTGGGTTAGTATGTCCGCGTTTTGTTTAATTTACGTTGGATCCTGCCTAGGTCGTAACGTTGTGGTACCGTGCACCCGAAGTCTTGCTCGGGTCCAGGCATTATTCGACCGCCATCGACATGTGGTCGGTGGGATGCATATTCGCAGAAATGGTCATGCGAGGAAACCCGCTGTTTCCTGGAGACTCTGAGATTGACCAAATATTCAAGATTTTCAGGTGCGCGTGTTTCGACGCTGTCACTTTGTTGTCATTTGCTGAGAATGAAGGGGATAGGATCATGGGAACGCCCAACGAACAAATCTGGCCTAGCGTCAGTCAACTACCCGATTACAAAGAAACATTCCCCCAGTGGAATAAACAAGACTTGCGCAGCGTCGTACCCAACCTGGACGAGATGGGCATTGACTTGCTATCGGTGCGTGTCGACGGTGGTCCGAGTGGACATACAATGTGCTGACGGCAGCTTAGCGAACGTTGACGTACGACACAGCAAAACGAATTTCAGGTGAGTCATGGCTATAATTAGGGTTAGGGGTCTTGCTGAGCCGTCGCAGCGAAACGTGCCCTCGTTCACCCATGGTTTGCTGATTACAATTCGTGAAAGGGAAAGCTGTTTGGTTCCAACGATAGACTACGTTGTACTTATGTAGTTGGCACATCGAACACATGTCGAAGGGTCGGAGTTGTGTGCCGGCGAGTTTCCAAGAAGGGATTGGTGACCGGCACTGGCATGCGATAAAGGGAGAGTGTGCATTGCCATTCGGTCACACTTTCAGTCACTCTCTCTTCCTTACCCCCTCATCGACATGGACGACGACGTCCAGTACCTCGGCACAAAATTCGCTCCTGTAGACAACATCGACGACCCCTCTGAGGTCCACCCTTCGCTTACCGGCACGTCGTTGCTCTCCACCAGCCTCGAGGTCGCTGCTCACCCTTCTCTTCCGCAGGAATAACCCTGCACATCGACAAGTGGGGCGACAAGTCTGCTCACGACCTCACATTCTATCGCGCCCGCTCATGCTTCATCAACATCGGCCGCAAATCGGGATCCGATGACAGGTCGATGCGACGAGCAAACGACGATCACAACGTCGTATTCTCCTGTCAGGTCGTCAGCGCCAGGCATGCCAAGCTCGTCTTTTCGGACGGCGGTCAGGTATCGTATTCTGTTTACATCGTACCCCTGCACAGCGAGCGCTCATCATCGCCCCCGTCGATAGGTCTACATCGTCGACCTCCACTCACGGCATGGAACACACCTCCTGAAGCGTGGCGAGTTAGATCCAAGAATGCTCCAACCTGAAGTCGAGACCCTGCTTTCTGACGGTGACCTGCTGACCTTTGGCAAGGCGGTTGGCGCTGGTTCATATCACGTCTCCCCTGTCACCGTCCGCGTGGAGCTCCTGAACGATGGCTCGTATTCTGAGCCGTTCAAGGTCCGCGCTCACACCCCTTTTGATGCGCCAAGCCCAGTCCTCTCGAGGCCGCGTAAGCTCAGCTCGGGCCGCTATGGACTCATCTCTCAGGCCACTTCCTGTATAGAGTCTTCTGATTCCCCGCACTCCTCTTCTTCCTCCATCTCTGTATCCTCTGATGCACCGTCCTCTCCGTCGGAACAGGGTTCGGATGTAGAAGACGAATTTAGCTGCGTCCCTATCGTACTTCGGTACCCTCTAGAGAAGTCATCGATCAAGATCCCGGCGTTCCGTAGCTTCATTCGAGATATCTATCACACGACCGTCCCGCATTCATCCACCATCTCAGACCTTCCGGGCGAGGATGAGGCTCCTGGTACACCTCTCCCTGTTGATATCGTCCAGCCGCCTTCCCCTACCGTCATCATCCTCGAGTCCCCTCCCAGATCACGCTCTCATTCACCAATGGAGGTTGCCACACCGTCGCCGTCGCCGTCTCCTCCCCCTGAGACGCATCAATCCGAGCCCGCCATCATTGGCGCTTGGCCTGTTTCGAGGCCTGAGTCACCCCGGCATCCATCCCTTCCAGTGGAAATCGCACCGACCGAGGTTCCCCCGGCGCCGGAATCAGAGCGCCGCGAGCCCGAGCTGATCCTCATTCCTCCAGTTGCATTCCAGAATAGGATCACACCCATGTCCAACGATGCGATCATGGAACTTATGCATCGCCTTCCTCCGCCTTTCTTCCCGATGACCGGGCCATTCAGCAACTCTATCGCGTCTGACTTTGGGCTGCCGCCGGTGCCCCATCCTCCTCCTCCTCCTCCGCCCCCTCCCCCTCTGGGATGTCGTGGCATGCCTCCTTTCCACCTCCACAAAGCTATGACAGATTGTGTCAGCACAGAAGTCAAGGGCAATTTCAAGGGCGTGGAGGTATGATTTGTCTCTCATCTTTCCGACTTTCCGCCAACCAATTTATCTTAGGATCGTATTACCGCCTTGCAAGAGACCGTCAGCGACCTGAGATCCCGCCAGACCGTAACTGAAGAAGACATGGTTGATATCCAGACTCACTTTGAAACGCTCGAACCTGACTCGTTGTTATGCCGCATCACCGGAGCGGAACGTAACATTGCGACCCTGTCCATGCTGCAGGGACAAATGAACACACTGCAGAATCAGGTGACGACGATCCGTGGCAAGTTGGAGGTACCAGAGCCCAAGGCGGCGGAAAACATAGATGACTTCAAGGTGTGTGCGGCCGCCTTGAACAATCTCGTATCTGGTAAGCTGTACTCGTTACCTCGTGACCACGGCTGACGTGCGTGTCGTATCAGAAATGAGGTCGTTGCGCGAAGACGTGGAGAAGCGAATAGAAGCCAAGATGGAGACGATCCAAAAGGCACGCACGGAAGCACTGGATGCGTTGAAGGAGGTAGTCGGTGAAGCCGAAGTTCGTTATCATATCTCTGTCTCTTCAACTTTGGGAGCTGACGGTATTAAATCCAGCATGTAAGAACCTCGAAGCGGAAACGCGATGACGAAATGGATGAAGAAGAGGTCCCCAATGTCGCTGCAGCCCTGGATGCTCCCGTGAACCATATTTCTCCCGACGAAGTCCAGGCACCCGAGGTGTCCGCTCCCATCCAACAAGTCCTTTCTGAAGCCGGTGTTTCCCTCTCCAAACCGGACGATATGTGTTGTGATCAGCCCCGTGCCGTCGAACCCATTCGACCCAAGAAACGCGCGCGGAAGGCCATGTATGCGATCGTGCACACGACAGCGGCGATGGCGATTGGTGCAGTGACAGCGTGGTCAGCGTTGGCGTTTTCCTAAAGACAAACTGTCCTGCTTAACGAGGACAATAATACTGTATGGTATCGTTTCTTCCTTTTTTCCTCTTATGAACGAGGTTGTATGTAATGTAGCGTGTACGACGTTTCTTTCGCCCATCTCTCTTCTTTTTCTTTTTCTTTTGTTTCATCGTCGTCGTTCAAAGATTCGGTGACGTGTACGTGCGTATGGTAGGGTGTACAATTGGACAATGTATGTGGTATGTATTGATAGCCAGGAAGTCAGACGAGTGATGGCGCATGATGTTCAGGATGACCTTTTGTGTATGTTCTGAGTTGTATTATCAGATTGCCTAGCAGTAATAACATCATACCTACACCTTGACAGGTCGGATATGGTGTAACGGCTAACATGGCTGTCTTTCAGGACACGGCGAAAGCCTGATCACAGCAGCCCCGGGTTCGACTCCCGGTATCCGAACACTTTTTTTATCCGCAAGTGCGTCAGGAAGATCGAGTCAGTCTAGGCGCAGGAGTTATCGGATCGGAATGCAATACCACTTCTATTCCATCATGTGCTAATTGTTTTATTGGATACGCGATTTCCGTGAGTATCCGATAAAGATGAATCCGCAGCAATTCTTGTAACTGGTTTATCATGTCCGGTCGCGTGTCAACTAAGGATCTAGTTACTGGGCTCCCCATGGTCACACCCGAGTCTTATAAAACGGGTCGCATCGATTGGCACCGCATTGGCTTCAACTTCATGATCGGGCGAAAACGGAAACGAGATTCCTCGCTATCACAAAAGCCATATGAGAGCTGTGGACGGTGAGGGGGAGGAGGCGGGCGGAAACGACTCACATCCGGTGGTGGCAGGATATCACCGAGGCCTTCTGCAATGTAACGACCCATGATATGCGCCTAACCTTGGGACGCAGCAAGCTGGTCGCGGAATTCTTCGACTATTTGCTTGAGGGATATTTTCAATTGTGCAGTGGATGCGAAAACGGGTCAGGGAGTCCTGAGTCGGCCTCCCAGGGGATGGTGACGAACGGCGGAAACTACTGAGCGGAGGATAGCGATCGCGTCTGGATAGCCGTACCAATGGCATCCGTTAGTCTACATAAGACGTGTCGAGGGTTTTGGTGATCACGTACCTATCCAATGCATAATTGAAGAGGCCGGGATTGTCCGACATCAACGGGGTGCCTTTCCATCGTGGTCCTAAGAATTGTTAGCACCTTGATGGCTGTTCTAGAAATGACAAATAGTGTCAGCATTTCGGCCGCGGGTTTGCAGCATTGAACGTTCTGAACGAGGACCAACCGCAACCGTGACCTACCATGATCGTGGGTAAAGTCCATCCCGGGAAAGTTCTGCCGTTCGTCTGATAACTTACGACAACCATGACTCGGACATGATTCATCGGCAGGGGGTTCGTGATGGAGCAACACGCTGGCAATCCTTGACCGAAACGATCTATGGAACTGGCCTAATACAAAACGAGTCCAAGAATCGGGAATAAATTCGTGGCCATCGCTCCTAAGCTGTTGTACTATCTAATCTTCGAATCGCAAAAATTGGGTGGCACGGTGATGAAACAATTCTGGTTCCAACTCGGAGCTTGCGATGAACAACTGAGAGAGAATAGTCAGTCATTTGAATCCCTCAATCGCCATACACTCACTTTCATTTGTCGTAGTCGAAAGTCTGAACGAGGTGGATTTCGTGTCGGCGCAAAAGTCTTTTGACGTGTTGTTTCGGGGATTGGATCCCGATAGCATCGACTTCCAACCTGTGTTAGACTTGGCAGCGCAATACTTTACTCGTCTTGGCGTCGCATGTAAGTAAAATTCTTAATTGCTTTTCACGTTCTGAATTGACGATGATCAATGTGGCAGTTATGAATCCGAGATGGCCAGAATCTGGGAAAGAGACTTATTTTTCCGTCAGTGAGATCATTGCCCAGGACACGGGAATACGAAAACAAGAGGCCTTGAAGTTATTGGTATGCATACATTCGTCTCGAAGTCATACATCTCATCGCGCCGAGCAGGCATTTTAAACGTGATGGGCATATCTGCCTGTTGACGCAGTTCGAATTTGCGTCTTCAAGTTCTGATGTTTTCGCAGTTTCTGCAGAGTTGGCGCACATCATTCCAAACTCTGTACGTTTGCATCGAACTAGTGCAGTTGCCATTTGTTTCCTGAAAACTTGCATTTAGACAAGCACTTTGGAGTGTATATCCATGTTTGCCGGCTCCCCTGCAGCAGATGTCATCGCAACCAATCTGAACGAGATCGGTAATGTGATGAACATGCAGCATGATGCCCAAAAGTTTTATGATGACCTGAGGTGGGGAATCGAGGCAAACGAAGAGGGTGACGAGGTGCAATTTTATTAATACTTCATCATCTTTGCTGATCCATTGGTTAGGTTAAATACTTCTTTCGAACGGTTCCCACCCGTCCCCGTTCGAATCACCAAGGGATTGTTGCTTTAAGGGAGGGTGATGAAATTCAGTTTGGACAAGGACCCGATGGCAAGCGGCTCGACAAACCCATCCCAAGACTTTGCAATCTTCAGCTGGCTGTTGCTTGGGTTATGAGGATGAGTGGTGCTGCCGACATAATCTTGGACTGGAAGGACCAAGCAGATGACCATGGACTTTCTCATCTCTCCATTTCCAAATTCCCCCACAGAGTTCTGTGATATGTTGGATGCTAAGCTCTTTCTCTCCGGCAGAGCTGTGATCGCATAGTTCATTCTTCAGTCTCTCGGTAATTTTCATATGGACAACAGATCAAAATTCTCTGGTCCTTTATTACTATAATTTTGTATTTTCGGGCTCATTTAGTTGTTTGTACTTGGAGAGTAGTGGCACACATCAGAAACCATGTTTACTGAGACAAGTCGAGTCAATTTGAATTTGAATGTGGCAAAGTCTTTCTAGCATACTAGGCAAGTGTTCACACGGAGGAAATGGCTGGCTCTTAGCCACTTTTAAAGTTTTAATATGGGGATGCCCAGAGAGTCTATTGAAAATTTGCCAAAACCAATCTTATGTCAGTGGTTGTCAAAGATGTGGGAGTCCCTCAACATATGATAGAACTCCCACAACAATGGATATTGTGTGAAAACTATTTTTGAGATGTTTGCATGCATTATGTTGGCATGACCAAATATGTGGGACTCCCATCAGTGGAAATGCCCTTTTTTCTTCCTGTCAATATATAAACAATTGGTCATCAATATTGTATGGTAGTTGATTACATAGAAATTGTCAATATTTACTTTAGAAGCAAACACCAGAAATCATATTATAACACTTCACAGGTTTATAAATTTGCTATCCATAAATGGTCAAAAAATAATGCATATTGTAAGCCTGCTAGTATATCATCAAAGGAAAAAAAAAGTACTATTTCAAACTGCATCCTCAGGCAGTGGTGGCAATGATGCTATCAAAGAATGCCTGTCAGAGAAACCAATCTCTGTCATTCTGATAGGTAATCCTCTGATTGAAAATGATGTCTTTGGTCTTTTGTCGACACTGAAAAAAAATGCAGAGTGTGCTGATGCTGTAGTATGGTGCACTTGACAACAGGAAGTCCATGAAGAGATAGTGATGTATTATGTATTTGGTTAATCTACAGATCAGATAGAATGAGTTTGTTGTAAAAGTTGGGCTATTATTGACTATTTTTGGTGGTCAAATGTGATTGTTTGTACTTGTTTATCTGCGCATTTCTGCACATGTCCAAAATGCATAGATTTGTAAGCAAATTCATGGTAAAATTCATAGAAAAGTACTTGTTTTCTAAGTAAATCTATGAATTAACATCAAGGAGGTACAAAAACTTAATAAGAATGCACAGGCAGGCATGTGTTTTTCTAAGTAAATTATCAGTATAACCCTAAGGGGGTGCAAAAACACTGTAAGAATGGAATCATTTTTCCTGGGGGTTATAGAACCCTACAAATCCACTGATAACATTTACAAGCCACGAAAAAATCATCTTTATAGACATTCAAGGTTGGCGCGCGATACCACCTTGTTTGATTTATATCTCAAGAATGTGACCACCTATTTTCATCATCAGTAGCTCAAAATGATCGTAGAAAGGGCCTCTATTTTATGGTAACATCAATATCCAGATATACAATTTTGAGTTTGACACTTAATTCAAAAATGGCTCTATAGTAGCCCTTTGGTCCCCTTCTATTCCCTCCCCATGGTAATATCAATTCAAAGTGACATCTAGGATACCTCCAATCAATTGTCCCACACCATTAGACATCTACCAAACATATTACAACCACTTCCTAAGCACTGGCTATTTATTTCGTAGTGGTGATCAATGTCCTCCCCTCCTCCCCCCAACTTTACCAGTATATCAATTCAACAAATGACTTTGAAGAGTAAGCAACAGTGTACTTAGGGGTTTCCAAGGTTGGGAAATCGATTGGGAATGGTCCGGAAACCCTCCAGAATTTATTTGAACACATAGCAAAGTCTACCCTCTCATTGGTACCACCTTTTTTTCTTTGTAACAAAATTTCCCGACCACCAAATCTTACCGGACCTTTTGTAGGACTTTTATATACATCTAATAAATGGACTGACACCATTTACCAACCTATATTTCAGTTTTGCATTTCAGTTTTTAATTTCCATTGAAGTATATAGAACAATCACTTTCTCGGTCTAATTTCATGGTGGGCTTACTGGTCATAGGTAAGCTTTCGTTTTCGTTCAGACTCATCTGGGGTGCTTATCAACCACCAGTATTGCCATACAAGAGTTACGTGGTAGCCTATTGGTTTCCTCCTACTCCCTACCCTGGCAATATCAATTCAAAGTGACATCCAGGATACCTCCAATTGACTGTCCCACACCATTAGACATCTACCAAACATCTTCCAACCATTTCCTAAGCATCTGCTATTTATTTCATAGTGGTAGCCCATTGGTCCCCTTCTTCCTCCCCTGGCAATATCAATTTGAAGTGACATCTAAGGATACCTCCAATCAACTGTCCCTACCATCAGACATATATCAAACTTATTCCAACCATTTCCTGAGCACTAGCTATTTATTTTGTAGTGGTGACCAATGTCCTCCCCTCCTCCACCCATCTTTACTAGTATATCAATTCAACAAATGACTTTGAGGAGTAAATTACAACCTACATGGGGGTTTCCAAGGTCAGGGAATCAATCAGGAATGGTCTGGAAAGCCTCCAAAATTTATTTGAACACATAACAAAGTCTACCCTCTTACCACCTTTTTTTCTTTGTAACAATTTTTCCCAACCACCAAATTTTACCGGACCTTTTGTAGAAGCTTTAAATACATCTAATGAATGGACTGACTGCATTCACCAATATATATTTCAGTTTTGTGTTTTAGTTTTTAATTCCCATTGAAGTATATAGAGTGAGAATGATCAGGCAGCTGCCTTCACTCCTCCTGTTGGTTGTTCCCATTATTCCTCATCCTTACCATCCTTGGATCAAAACAATGGTACTGCCAGTGAGGGCCAAGAGCGACTCCATTTGGCTGAAGAAGAGGGAAGTAATTCAGAGGATGGAAATCCTCAACCGCATGACCATCAAAGTAAAAGTTGTCATTGTGGTGCTGCTTGGCCGAAGAAGAAAAGAAAGAGTAACCTTGGGTGGCAGGCTGCTGAGTTGCCACACATGCCATACTGTAGAGTCTTTTGTCGCGCATTTAGCTGCTGCTCACTGGGGTTCAGAAATCTACAATGTTGCTGCTTGGATCTTGGAGTTAGCAGACATTGTCAAAGACTTGTGCATTGTATTTCAGGATGACACACTTGGCTCGCTCATGGGGAGATGCTCAGGTCTCCATAGTCTGAGCTTGAGAGTAGGATTTATGATATTCCTGAACCTCTCCGTCAATATCCTCACTGTCCCTCATGTTGCTTATCTCCTTCATCTTCTCTTCAATCTTATTTGCACGTTCCTTCATAATATTCAGCCACATTGTCAAGGCTTCCAATTGATGCTGGCCACCCGCCATGCAAATGAGTTCCTTGGTGTGTTCCTCCTTGAGTTGCACTACCGGCAACGCCTCCCAAATATTGCAATCAGTTTCTTCATACGTCTTTTCAACAATCCAATTCCAGTCAACGACCATAGGTATAGTGTGTTTGGCTCCAAATCTACAGATAGTCAGGGTTGACTGATACTTCACAGATACATCAGTATCATTTACCTGTTCCATTTACCATGAACAAATTACACAGAGCCTTAGCTTGAGGCATCTCCATATCACAATAGTTCCACTGGCGAAACTTCAGGACTTTCTGATTCTCTACTATGTCAAATCTTGCATATCTCATCTTTGTGTCCTCTGCTTTGCACTCCAATGTAGCAGTTTCCTTTACTTTGTCTTCTAACTCAGTGTCTATGCACACAGGACGCTGATCCAAACGTAAAGTTTTGTGCACTTTTTTGCCCTACCATAGACATCCACTTCATCTGTTATCCTTCTTTTTGTTTGGAAATATCTACTCAGTGTTTTCCTCAGGATTGAGGACACTGCTTCCTCCCTCCTTGGCCTTATCTTCTCATATTCAGAGGGTTTACTCGGGAATAGGGCATGATGGCCTCTCGAGCTGGAGACTCAGACCTTGGGTATAGGCGGGGCTGATGGGCCTATTTCCATTGAGTATCCTGGGCTGTTAGACATTTTTTGGTAAATGGAATTCTAGGTGAGATTCACAGGGGGAGTGGATGGTTGGGTTGACGAGGGTGCAGATCTGGTTTACTGCCAGTGCGGATCTGTAGAATTCGAATTGGAGCCAACAAGGCCACTTGCCAATAAATTCTAGTTTGAAGTTACCAGCAGGGGTGTTGTTGGTATCCTTATCTTCTGGTTTCAAGAAGGGGGAGGTGAGACATGGGGAAGGTTTATGAGATACAAGTTGTCGAAGAAAGTCATGGTGGGCAAGTTAATTTTCCTGTAGTAACTGAGCATCGGCTTGTTCTCCTACTTCTTAAAGTGCAATGAGTTTGAGGGGCGAGAGGGTAGGTGTATGGTTATTGGTAGAGGCAGTTTCATAAGTGGTTGATGTTTGTTCCCAGCCGTTATCACTCTACTGATGGGTGAGGTCACTAGATCAATCCCAAGGATCTGGTTTGGAGGTTCTTTGGTGATTGGGGCTGTGTTACAAACCATACTAGTTTCACACCCAATGTGCACATTTGAGCACAGTGCCTAAAGATATTGCTTGACTCCAGACAAGCCTTGAGTCTACCAGTTAAGGTCTCCTTGAGCCATCTAGGCATGGAATTGCAGACAAAGGCTATCAGACTTCCGTCTGAACTTCTAATATCTAAAGCCCTACTTTTGTTCAAATCTGCACATAAATAGATGATCTCAGCTTACCCATCAAATGAGGTTACTGGTATTTGTATATAAGCATCCTCATTTTTCTTGCACCCCCTGAGATAAAATCTGTCAAGCTGAAAGTTAAAGTCAAATGTTGTTTAGATCTGCAATGCTTGAAGTAAAATCTCACCAGTCTCTGCAAGTGAAGTGCATCATGCACTGTTGTGCCTTCTAATGCTGCAGTCCTCTGCTGATTGGTCCACTCAATGTTATCACCATCAGAATAACTTGGTTTGAAACATTCTGAGGTGAGGTTACATTGTAATCTGTCTAAATCCTCAGAGGAAAAGCATGACTGGGAGCAAGGGTGAGGGTGGAACTAGAACTGAGACTGGGTGTAGGATTAATAGTGGAACTAGAAGAGGTAAAGAGAGAACCAAGAGGCAGCCCTGATGCTAGCGTTAAATAAAAAATGAAAAAAATGCGATAGAAGTACCTTGTATAGGCTGGAGAGATGGCAGTGAAATACTGGACACATAGTCTACGTCTGTATTGTTGCATGACTTCCATGCAGTCCAAGAATGAGGAGGAAGTATGAATATCCGGAGAATATTCACTTTACTCTGTTTCTTTATTTAATCATAAGGCACATACCTCATCTTGAGCCTACCAAATAGTCTATCTGATGCCTTGATGTCTGCATAGTCCAAAGGTTGTTCATCACCAAATTGAAATTGAAAAGGCTGCTCAGCCCTCATCCTGGAGATGGTGGGAATGTGTGAGGAAATGAGAAGTTTGCGTTGATCTAAACTGCGTTCAGCAAACGTCCTAAACTTTTGACTTCATTTAGACTCAACTTCTTTAGCCCTATATGGGTCACATAATATAGCCTCTATTGCATTTACCAGTTCGTGGGGATAGTTTCCCATATCCATGCGCCTATTAAGTCCGGCAACAATCACTAAAATGTAAATAGTACCTCCCGCTGAAAGACGGGCAAACTTCTTGCCCCTACCCACCTAGTCCTTGAAGGTACGAGCTGCAGTGGGAGCACTTGGCAGTAAAGCAATATGCTGTTGGAAAACTTGTTCCTTGGACAGTTTTTCAGCCTGTGCTGAGCAAAGCCTATTCAATTAATTAGACATACAGTACCAGCAAATAAAACTGAAACTTACTTCTCAGTCACAAATACTAACTGGATGTAAGCCAGCATAGCAAAGAAGTTTACTCCTACTTCCTTTGAATGAATTAAACTACAACACTTGATGATGTTTGGCAGATCAGAGCCTCCATCCATGTTTGAAGCCCTTAAAAAATGCCTGATGGAGTCCAGCCATTGAGCAGGACTACATGTAATGGAATCATAGTGGGCGGTGAGCAATACCCCTAGCTCGGCCTCTGCTGAGCGTGAGGTCGGCTGCTGAACATATTTGTTCACTTGCCAGCCAGATGGTGCTGGAAAAGGCAGGCCGTTCCTAGGACAGGGAACATTTCCACCATGGCCACCGCCAGGAGCACCACCTGGAAGATGTCCGAGACACTGGCGGCTGATACCTCCCTTTTTTTAGAGGGTCAAGCTCCCAACTATCTATTCACCACAAATTGTTATTTTGTGCGGAGTGCACAACAGCGGACTCACCTTAGGATCAACTCTACCGTCCTGCCCATTGGATAACCCCGCTCCTGACTGTTCAAAATGAATTATAAACTTTACACTCTGTAAGAGTGCTGAGACCCACCTCTGGATCAATCCCACCTCCAACAGTCAACTCCCTGGTTTGAGTTTCCCAGATCCACCTCTGGATCAATTCCACCTCCAACTCCCTGGTCCGAGTTGGGCAACCCCCTCCCTATCTGTTCACCACAAGTCATGAGTTACTTTGCATGTGGCGGGATGGCAGATCACGACAGTACACACCTCTTCAATTTCCTGCATGCTGTCTGATTCTGATTCTGATTCTTCTTCTGCAGTGAAGAGAATCTTTAGTTTTGTATGCAAGGACGAAGGAGTCATAAGGTGGAGTGCTGTACAAAAATAAATCCTTTGTTAGGCCGAACATTCTGATTCAAGTTCTGATTCTCATTGCATAGCGGTAAGGTGGGTTGAGTGGTGGAAAGATGGATTGAGTGGTGGTAAAGCGGTAAAGGTAAGGCGGGCAAGGAGTATGATTTTCCCACTCCACGGTGGCTGAGGAAAGCATTGAAGTTACTACAGCTCAAGGGGAAATTACGACCCAAGGCGTTTGGGACAACATACCTGTTAACCTGGGGTGAAAGTAATAGCCTCCGTCTTGGCGGAATGAGGTGATCAGATCGTGATCCGTTGGGAAGGGGAACTTAAGCGAGTGCGAGCGTTTCGCACTCGCCTTCAACACGAGTACCCTTTATCAAAGGGAAATTACTATGGAGCCATTTTTGAATTAAGTGTCAAACTCAAAATAATATATGTGAATATTGATGTTACCATAAAATAGAGGCCCTTGCTACGATAATTTTGACCTACTGATCATGAAAATTGGCGGTCGCGTTCTTGAGATGTAGTAAATCAAACAAGGCGGTATCACGTGCCAACCTTGAATGTCTATAAAGATGATTTTTTTCGTGGCTTGTAAATGTTATCAGTGGATTTGTAGGGTTCTATAACCCCCAGGAAAAATGCTTCCATGGTCCCCAGTGGCTCTTGGCACCCGCTACGTACATTTTTTGATTTCGTCCAGGAGGAGAACATGCTGCCATTCGCCCCCCTGATTTTATTGGGCTTAGACAATGTTACCATCATATTCAGAAGGCTTTAAAATGGTAGGTTGGATACTCCGCTGATTTATAGCTAGCGTATTGGAGGCTAGAAAAATTGATCTTTGTCTGAGGGGTACGAGGCAGGTGTTGAGCTATTGTCTCAGATGGTATCCTGTGATGCTGGAAGTTGTTCTACCATGTTTATAGAGTGTTAAGACATTAGGGAAATGCTTTCCTATGCTGTCTAGAAGACCTGAAAAATGATGTCTTGGTGCTACATAGAAAACAGAGGGTGATCATACCGTTCTTGTATCTGATTTTTCTAATAAAATTACCAAGGATTGATGACCAACTATCGGCCAGCGCGCATGCGCGTTGGCGCGCTGGGGCGCGCTGGTATTTTTCTTCATCCAAGTGACTCCCTAATGCTTCCCTATGGTCTCCCTGGTATTCATGAGCCTATTGGACCACATTTGGACCGCTTACAACCACTACAGTCACCCCCCATGACCACCTCTGACCACCCCCCCACCGAAAATTTTTGCCAAAATTTCCCCTCAATTTCTGGACTTTCCCAGCCATATACAGCCTGGTATAGTCAACCTATGAAGAGTTGGGTTGCTGAGCCTGTAAAATTACACATACCAAGTGATTAGGGTGCACGTTAGGGAGTTAGTGGTTAGGTGACATATGTACACACCTCTAACACACCTTTATGATGCTCTACAACACCTTTCTGACGCTCTATGATACGTGTAAACACTATGTAAATACCTCCATGACACAGAGATAGTGGTCTAAATAACGCGCTGCGCGGCTGGTGCGCGTGCGCGCCATTTCTGCATTGAGTGATTATGTAATCACTTTTGCACTGTATATGCCTCTTTTGTACTGATTATGTAATCCCTGGTAGTGCGGGTTGATTATGTAATCACCCAGTGCTGCACACCATCTCTACATTGAGTCTTGCCACTCTTCATCATCAATGATTTTCATGTCGATTGCTGGCTAGCAGATGACTGTAATCAATCAATAAGCATACTTCAGTTAGAGTGAAGGTGCGATAGTGTGAATGACAATGTAATCACCCAATGCACCTGTGCGCCATGTATGACACATGTAAACACTATGTAAATACCTCCATGACAAAGGGATAGTGGTGGTCTAAAATACGCGCTGCGCGCCATGTCTGCATTTGTCTGCATTGAGTGATTACATAATCACTTTTGCAGTCCATATTGCTCTTTTGTCCTGATTATGTAATCTCTCAGAGTGCGCGTGCGCATATCTGAGTGGTCGTCGCTGTCATCCTGTTGTGGCATCATAATGTCGTTTGTGTGTCCTGTGTTATCATCTAGCTGTCTCAGCATGTGCTACATTGTCATTGTTGTAGAGCGTGGTACGCCTCTATGTTTATAATCATCTCTTTTCCATTGTTCCTACTCATTACCGGCCCAATTCAAGTTGTCTGTGCAAATTCCCCAAGGTGGGCCCGGCAGTTTTAGACACCACAGACCCTCAGTCGCAGCGCTCTGATAAGATGTGTCAAGAGTGAATAGTACTTTGGTGCGACAGTGTGACAGAGGCCTGTCATACCATACGGAATAAAGGAGTGCATAAAAAGAGAAAGAGAATTTTGAGGCTGGTTGGGAAACGCGAGGACATGTGTTTGAGGTGTTTGACAGGCTTGCGATGGATTTGATTGATGGGCAAGCAAGGTTCGACCCTATAGGGGTTCAGGGAGTTTGGAGGATTTCCTAGATGGGAACAGCGTTGGAAGGAGGGCTGAGGACAGTCCGGAGGTGCTGACGGTAGCGTGGTTGTAGTCCAGTTAAGGGGGGACGAGAAGTCCAGGGTGTTGGCAATGTGATGGACAGTGAGGGGGAGCACCATAGTGAGCTATCAGGCAAGGGGAATTGTTCCTTTGTTCGTGCTATGGGTCATTGGTTTCCATATAATATATAATATATTGTATTTTTATATATAGTAATATAATATATATTTATATTAGTATTTTTATAATATTTATTATAATATATAGTAAAGTAATATAATATAA
>JBBPOJ010000697.1:0-21886 GCA_038091395.1 Leccinum rimulosum
ATCATTCAGAAATAATATCAACCATGTCTAGAATACTCTGAGGATGATACTGATGGTCTCAACTATCTGAAAGGCCAAAGTGGGCATGTAACTATTTTTTACGAAGAGTGTCTGGTGTGAAATGCCTCCCAAAGTATCTAATTGCATATCATTCAGCATATCATTCAGATGTTGAAAATGTACATTACTCTTCAGATAAGCACAGATAAGCATGTATCTAGCTATCTCTTTTCGTCATCGATTTCCTGATGCTACTTTCATAATTGTTTGAAGAAAATCACATATCAATTGCCTTGAGTTTGAGAATAGATACAATATTATAACATCTATGAAACCGATCCTGAAAATATGGATAGTTAGGAACTGCCATTTCTGTGTTTCAAATGGTGGTGAATGATTGTACACTAGGAATTTTGTCAGTGAAGGGATTTTTGAGGGAGGCGCCCAGTGATATGGTGTTAACTAATAACGACAGATAATTATGTAAGTACAGCGACACGTCCGCGACTTATTAGACACCCGACGTCTGTCAAGCATGCAACGTCAACATTGGGGACACTGTCACACTGTGGCTCCGTCTTGGAGAATTAACTTGCCTGAGCGAGTCCCCAGTGGGCCAGTGGAACAAGTGTATGTGTCTGTGTTTTTCAAGAAGTTTGTTGCGATCTGACTTGACTAGATCCGACATCATCGACACGCCGCGGGCGATCTTCCATATTTGCACTCCTCGCTCACCGCCTCTATTCTCTGCAAGGAATGGTTAAGTGGTTCAGGCTGGTTCCTCCGTCTATATCCAAATCGGCTAGTGGCTTACGGTCGACCCTGCTCCCTTCGCCGCCCATGGCCATTCGAGGCACCTTCCACAATAATACTTCTCTCGTTTCGTGATCGAGGCGATGCTAACCACTGGCGGGCCACCATTGAAACACGTTCGTTACGCGTTCCCCTTCCTCAGGGGCCCCCTTAAGGTACATGAATCCTCACAACACACATATACACCATACCTACGCCGTAGCACATATATGTGAGGTGCGAAGTCCATCCCCTCCCTTCCCCCTTGACCCTCTCCCTTAGTACTCGCTTCCACCTTTCTGCACCCCCATAGGTGAAACTCGACTCGAACGTTACAGAAGATGTACGGTCTCGACGTGGTGTTCGCTCTAGCAAGTCAACTCGCCTCCTGGTTCACCGGCCCCGAACAGGCGGTCCTTGGGACCGTCGCTTTTTACAATCCCATCCCAGGCGGTGGATCAATGCTGATCAATGCCCAGGACGGATTAGGCGAGCCTATGAACGTACGTTTATAATTATTCCAGTCGTCTATTCTTGGTGTTCTTGGTGTGTTGATCACAGACGGCGTACCTTGCAGGTCATCATCTCGGGCAAAAGCTCGCCGGGCGTGTTGACAGAGGACGGGCTCGTCAACTATGCGCGAGCGATTGGATTGTACGTCTCTTTCTCTATGTTTTCTTTGTTACTTCTGTTGCACGGAAAAACAACGGCGGTCTCATCAACCCCGCATCCCCTTTAGCTCCGAAGAATGTTTCGGTATTCACCTCGGGACTCCGTTCACCGCCAACCTGGGCGACGGCAACGGGTGGGTGAACCAGACGATTGAGCTCCGACAGGATTATGGCGATGCTGGGGCCGGTACGTGTCTCGAATCGTTGATCGGGGGAAATCATTTCCGGTTAGTTTTTCTCTCTTTCCGTCAGCCTATACTGATCGTTCGTTTGTGAAATTACCATCTTGGACGACTTGGGTTTTCCGCTGTGGACAGCATGTATCCGCAAAACGGCACGTTGGGGGATAGTGGAGCGTTGTTTTTCGCGTGAGTGAACACGTCTCAAATTGGTGGATTCTTTGGGGGTTACTGACTGGGTGGACCGTGTCGAGCAGCGTGTCCAAGGAAAAGGTGAGTTGAACGTACCTCTGTGGAAGCACCCTCAGCGACTGTTCTTTACGAATTTGTAGCCTGTGTCGGATCACCACGACATCGTGCCGAACGGGTACAATCTTGGAAGGTACGCTCCGGGATCGCATTTCCTTTTCTATTCCGGTCGGTGCCGATCAGCTCTACAGGGACCTCCTAGCAGCGGGCGCGATCGGCAGGATGGAATACGGGGGCGTGCGATACCAGACGCATGCGGAGAACGTGACGGGGTTGTTGGCCCCCGGGTCTCAGGGAATTAATCATGGTGCGCATTGCCTTCTTCGGTTTCGCGGACACGGATTGATCGATTGTTTCTGTACAGGTATCGCACAGGACGGAATCACGACTGTGTTGACGGTGACGATCGTGTGAATGCGCCCATCAGGACGGGCGGTGCGAACAGTTGAGCGCTGATCTTTGGAGGGTGTTGTACAATATCTATGTGCGGTCAGAAATGTTCTTAGGCACCCGGTTGACAGTAAATTATGTAAATAATGAACCCATGTTCCTCCATTCAAAAAGAGCGCGTGAACGCTGGTATACTACCGCTACATAAGCATAAATCATAAAGAGTGGGGGGTATCCAAGACGTCTATAAGATGACGCCTGCGGCTTCGCTGAGGAGAACGAGCAACTTGTCCTGTATATGTTATATGTGGTGAGACCGCGTGGCGAGAACGCAAATGGCCAATGGGAACGTGCCTTGTCCTGTTCGGTGTCTGCGTACATGAGCCACGTGCATCCGTCTACAAACTTGACCGCAAACGAGTGTGGGATGGCTTCCAGCTCTTCAAAGCCTTCGTACCACTCGTTGAAGCTTGTGATGCGACCGTCGAGGTGAACGAGGTCGATGGATCGTGTCGAATCCTGGGCCAAGGGTGAGTATACGCGCGCCCAGGACGGCGTCTGCACTCACGCGCTGACTCTTGCATAGGGATAGCTTGGAGTGGGCGAGGTCGAATATGAAATAGCGGCGTTTCCAGGTGAGATGGTCAGGCGTCTGTATGCTCACCCATCCGTTTAGCGCGTCAGGGGAGTCATCTTGGAGTACGGAATCGCTGATGCTCGCAATCCGAGAGCGACGGGCCTCGTTCCATCGTTTACGCTCTTCTTCCTTCTCGCTTGACTCGGACTCTACGCGCTGGATCTGCTCGCGCCGCCATTGCTGCATCTCGCGTGTGTAATGGAGACGGCGCTCGTGCTCGACCTGCTTGCGCTCCCTGATCTCGCGGAGGCGATGTTCCTCGGCGACGGAGGCCTCGCGCTCCTGTTTTGCGCGGCGGTCTGCGGCTTGGCGAAGCTCTTCTTGGAGGACGGCTTTGCGGCGCGTTTCGTCCTGGAGGGCTTGGAGCTCCGACTCTTCTTTTTCGCGTCGACGTCGTGCTTGGGCTTCTTGTTCTTCGTGGAGGGCGTCTTGTTCTTCGCGTTCACGGCGGCGCTGGATGGAGAGCTGTCGGCGGAGGCGTTCTTCGGGGGATAGACGGATGCGTTGGTGACGGATGGTGACGGCTCGAGGTTTGGCAGGGATCTTGGGTGGTGCCGGGGGTGGGGAGGGGGGGTATTGGAGGTGGTCGAGTGAGCTGGATACGGGTGAGTCGAGCTGCGGAATGGGAAGTGGTTTCATGATGCCTCTGGTGAAGTCTTTGGGGGGAGGAGGAGGAGGAGGAAGTGACGGTGCTGGTGAGGAGGGCCCGTCGATAGGCATAGGGTGTTTGCGACAGAGCCTGACGAAGAAGCGATTGACGTGCATATAGTCTAGTGTGTAGTAGCCATGGTGAGTAAATATATAATAAAGATATATAACAATAGATTAGATTGTTTTATTGTTTACGTAATCTAGATGGTCCGTGCGTAGTGGCTGTAACCGTGAGAAGATGTGAAGGCTGTGACACAGTGTTGTGACGGTGCTGTTTGGAGATTTCCCCCGGCTGTCGTTCGTACGCTAATCACGGCCAGGTCACACTGCGGGCCAAAATGATAATCCACCCGACTCATTTGACCCCTCCTCCCCGCGATCACGTATACAAGGGAAAGTTCACCAACAGATCTTGGCACCAATTGCCCCCAGAACTCGTCAGGTACGTCGACGCCACCTCACCTTCGTCATAGCCAATGCCTCTTTCATCAGGGCCATTGCTGCACACTACCTCCTCGACTTACAGCATGTAAGTTACTGCCCCCTCACTTGGGACGCGAAGGAGCTATGGCATCCGAGAATCGTCTACACCACATTTCGCGATGCAATCCAGCTCGAAAAGCTTATGCAGGTCTCCCCGTCTTGGGCTGCAGCGCGTATGTAACCCCCCCTTCTGCACCTCTGACACCCACCCTCATCCTTTTCTTCCCCAGTCGAAACACATCTCTTCTGGAACAAGGCCTGCGCTGTCCTCGATCCTCACGACCTCCTCGCCCATTATCAGTATGTCCGTCCCCACCCTCCCCCCTCCCCCGCGGGCGCTGCTGCTGCCCCTGCACACCTCGGCCTTTCGTATCGAATATCCCCCTTCCGCCACTTCCGTCAAATGACCGCCCGCACTTGTTTTGTTTGTCGCATCAACTCTCCATTTTCCTCCATCGGCCTTGCTGTAGCCAAGAGAACACATCACACACTCACCCTGGGCTCTGTTGCCCTCTGTCGCGACCACCGCAAAAACTCGTTTTGTGGTCTATGTCTTCGCGAGGCTCCCCCCGCTGAAACGGACCCCCAATTCGACGTGCACCCAAATGCCGCCCGTTTCACCCCCTATCACCAGCCGTATGGTCAAGCGATGGGCGTACCCGCCTACAGCTCCTACTCGGCCCCTCTCAATCCTGCCCTCATGGTATGCTGTGCCGACAACGAAGACGACGATACTTGGCCCAACGTAGACGCGACTTGCCGTTCTTGTCGCAGCGAATGGCTATGGCAACGCATCTCGACCAGCCTTCGCGACCGCGAAGCAGTCGGAGGTCCCCGCTTCGTACCCAACTCTTCCCGCAGCTTTTCAACCAAAGATCGCATCCCCCATTCTCGTTTCCCCCCCGCGAAATACGCGTCTGCAGACTGGGAGACGCGTCAAACTGTCGACGCGTTTATAGACCTAGGCGAAGGTTCGATTGCCGAAGTTATCGCCGTGGCGCGGGAAAAATTCTGGCTTCGTTCCCAGACTAAAATGCCAGAGCTCATGGAACAGGCTGTTGCTGCAACACGTTGGGCTGGCGAAGGCATGACCGTCGATTTCGCTCCCGTAGTTAATCCTCCCGTTGAACATCATGCCTCTTCCGCTCTACACCACCTTGCAGATGCAGACAGCCCAGGTCGCAGCACCTCCCCCTCGCCACCCTCCCCACACTCTGTACAGCGCTCCCGTTCGCCCTCGCCACGCTCCGTGTATTCTTCCGAGTACGAAGGCTCTGAGGAAGAAGAAGACCCAGAACTGCTTTCGCTGACAGAGGACGCTGGCGGCGTGCGTGAGCTCGCCATCGCTGACTGGGCACGCACGCGCATCCTCGACGGACACTGGTGTAACCCTGCTGACCAATGGTACGGGTACGCCTGGCCCGCAGGCGGAGGCGTTCGCGACGTAGGCGAGGACACAGAAAGCGAGCCGGATCAGGACGAGGACGCACGGGAGGGGTGTACCGTGCGCCGGATTGTGCGCATCGAAGCAGTGCACCCGTGTCCATGGACTGTTACGTCAACTTCATCTGTTTCGATTTCCGCGACGACTTCACCGACGTCGGCTGGGCCTGGTTCGCCTACCTCTCCCTCGTCAACAAATGACTCTAGCGACGACACTCACCCGAGTCTGTCAACGGTGCGGGCACACGCCCCCCCTTCTTTTGGGCTGTGTGAACAAGCGTATCACGCTTACCAGAAACAGATGCGGTTGATTCTGTTGCCTGCGATGACAAATTTGGTACGCAAGTGTGTGATGGAGTGGACGAATGGGCTTTTTGGCGTGGTCGATCCGGCGACGAGAGTAGGTAAGATGGGTCTCGAGGAGGTGTTGGCAGAGTTGAGAGCGCCTGGGCTGTGGTTTGATGGGGTTGATTGGGCTGCTGGGGGGTTGCAGACGGGGTCTATCAGAGAGAGGGAGCGCCAGCGGGAAAGAGAAAGGGAAAGGGGACGGGAACGAGAGAGAGACAAGGACAGGGAAGAAGACTCGGCGAGCAGCGCCTCGTCTCGCAGCGGAGGGTCTCACACGACCAGTCCGGTGTTGAGCACAACAACATTACAGACGACGCCTTCGCCTCCGCCTGTGAATGAAAAGGAAAAGGATACCTGTGTGGCAGCGGTCGTGGCTACTCCTCCATCCCCTCCCCAGGTCCCGCCTCCACCCGCGCCTACAGCACCTCCGGTCATGATTCCGATACCCATATCGCCCGTGTTGCCTTCGCCGCGGTTGATCCATCCGATTCCGTATGTGCCCGTGACGCTGGCACATATGGCGCAGTATAGTTTAGATGCATTCAAAAACGTACGTTCATGCCTTTAATTTCGCTTGGGATAGTGTACTGACTACATGACGAGCAGGTATGGCGAGAGGCGTGTGCGCCGTTGTATCACTGTCGGTGTACGATTTGCGAGCGGGCGACGGCGAAGGCGAATATGGCTGCTGGGCATACAGTGCCTAGTCAAGGAGGACAGGCCCAGCCTGCTCCCGCGAATGCGAAGGTAGATGCGAATGTGAACCCACAGACGACTCCGGCGCTGGTATACCAATCACATCCCACACACCCAGAGGTTGTACTGGAGGAGGTGCGTACTGTCCCAAGACATGTGGTGACGAGGGAGGAGGAGGAAGAGGAAGAAGAGGAACTGTATGAAGAAGAGGAAGAAGAGGAAGAAGAGGAAGAAGAGGATGGTGACGATGCCGAAGACGAGGAGGAGGAAGAGGGAGATGGACTTGAAGCAGAGGAGGAGGAGGAAGATGAAGAAAGCGAAGACTCGTCAGTCGACGCACACGCACACACGGGCGGGGGTGGGTCTCCACGGCGTCGTTCCCCTTTAACGCACCTTCACACGGACGCGGATACGGATGCGCAAACGAGAAAGATTGGGCCGCCGAGGGTGAATCCACGGAAACGGTCGTCAGATGATCTGGATGCGGTCCCGGGCGGTGATGTTGATGACTCTGTGGACGCTGGCGCTACAGGAGGAGGGACGCGCGTGGGAACTCCGCCAAAGAGGGTGAAGGTTGGGGTGCACGATTCTGTTGGGGCCGAAGAACGTGCGGTCAAGGGATCCGTAACTATCTCACCGCCCGTGACGGGGACGGAAAAGGGGATCGTCGACGCGACGACGCTTACGACGCCTGGGTCTGGGTCGCGCCAGAGGAAACGATCATCGGAGGAGCTCGAGGTTAGTGGGTGTAGTGCGAGCCCGCGACCGGGATCTGGATCAGGCGCTGCGGGGGGAGGCGAGGATAAGCAGCAGAAGCGGTTACGTGTGGATGGGTCGGCGTCGGTCAAGGTCAGAGAGAGGAGTGTTACTCATCGCCCACGCGCGAGCGGGTTGAGGACGTCGGTGCGTTCTTCGAAATCGTCTCCGCGGTCAACCTCAACATCGACCTGTACTTCGACGCCTGGAACGGGTCTTGGAGTGTCTCCACCATCGTCAGCGTCGGCATCGGCATCGACGAGGGTGAAGAGCGTGGACGTGGACAACGGGGATGGGGGAATCGGGTCACTCAAGGCGGGGTTGGTGAATGGGGGCGAGTTGGACGGGCTGTACGTGTTTGAGGAGACCTCCTAAAGTCGAGGAGGGGAACGGGTTTGCGGATGCGATGATGGGCTGGGAATTGGGTCTCACACACTGCTGCCGTCTACAGGCGTGACGCCCTCCACCCCACTCTCCATTCTATTCTATGGATCATTGGGCAGAGGGTGAGGGATGGAGAAGAGGGGAAGAGTGGTAGGTGGCTGACCCCGTCGACCAGGGGCCGCCTTCCGCTCACTTTTCGTATGTCTGTTTCCTTCTTTGTCTGACATCCACCCCCGCACCCTTGTACCGTGTTTTGTTTTCGTTCTTGATTCGGAATGGTGTTCCCTCGTGTATCTTACGTGTTGGTTTCGTTTCGTTTACTTAACCCTTTGTTTCCATGACCTCATTCGTGTTCCCGGTTCGTGTCGTTTCGTATCAAGTCCTGCCCTCTGAAAAAGTTTGTACGAGTATACCAATAACATTGTTTTTTCTGATATTTCTGCATCGTATCCTCGTGTCTGCATGCATAAGATCTCAATCTGACCTCGAAATATAGGCTAGTAATCATCACTAGAAGGATTAAGAAAAAGAAAACATCATGCCCGCTGGCTGGATTGAACAACCGACCTCATCATTACGAGTGACGCGCTCTACCACTGAGCTAAGCGGGCTCCTGTGGAAAGAATGTTATCTCGTATGATTATTGGAATACAGCGATGAAACACCAGCATGCCAATGATCGGTATTGTCCACGATCGTCGATGCATACTCTGACGACGTAATGGATCGATCGTATCCATGCGTGGGCAGAGCGGGAGGTGGAGCGATACGCTCAGCATACTACAATGTATTGTGTTCTGGTAAACTAGACCTCAGTTATTACTGCTACTGGAAAGTCCTGCAACGTACAAAATATACGTAGTACACATAGTACATAGCACGCGGTGACTTGGTACTTGGAAGTCGTCAAATCGTCAAAGGAATCACATCATCACAACATCAATCCCACGATTGCTCAGGCTGCGACACGCTAGCCGCCACTGCCTCCCCTTGTCCTTGTTGCTGCTTCGCGCGACGCGCCTTCTCCTTCCTGGCCTTCCGCTTGGCGCTCCCGTTCCGCCGATTCCCATAGTATGTATTGACGATCTCGCGCAAGAGTTCCTTGAGCAGCCCGCCTGCGTATGCGCTCTCCTTGGGGAATACCCTGCCCTTCTTCGTGTACCTCCGGAGCTCCTCGAGTGTGTCGAACTTGCGCACACGCTGGCCAGTACGAGCACACTCGAGGAGGTCCACGATGTTTACGTGGGCGTCCCACACGAGCTGTTCCGATCAAAGAAACGTCAATCCCAGACATTGAATGAGACGTCGACATCCACTCACCTTCCGACATTCCTCGAGAGTGTCAGGAACGGGCAAAATATCGATCGCAGTACACAAGTTCTGCCACGCAGTCAGGTCGGTGTCCGTGCCGTACACGAAATTGAACTGCTGGACGAGCGCGTCGTTGAAGTCGATGCGGGCAACCGACAGCGCCGTCGATTCGGTCTCCCACTGCGCGACCCTGCGGAGGCGCCGAAAGTTGGTGTGAGCGGTGTGGTTCTGCTCGTAGGTGAACCCGAGGCGCGCGAATTGCGCGAAGAAGTCTTCGAGGGGCTCCACGGTTGCGGTGCTCTCAGGCTCGCTCATGGTTGGCGTTCCTTGAAGCCTTGGACTTTGAGTTGGCTACTAGGAGGGCATCAGACTCGTGTTTGAGAGTTGTAATGCTTGGAAGGAAAGAACCTCACAGATACGTTGTGCGACGCGTCTTTGGTGGACCCCCGGGTACCTGGCTGGAAGATGTGGCGGGAGTGAATCAAGACGACTTCAGAGAGAAACCCTATTTATGGTTTCCATGGTGCTGTGCTGCCACTGCTAGCTCCTGTGCAATTGCGCCATCATGCATCAACTCTATTGTGTTTTTGACAGTCCGAGTCACCAGCAAGCACGTAGCAGAACATCGTGGCAGTTCCTATGTATGAAATCCGCTTGTTTCGTAACATGAGGCGAACACGTTCCTAGTGGATTGGAAGGAACAAGTGACTCGAAGTGAGTTATCCACGTTGTTGTGGAGTCATTTTTCAAAATGAAACGTTCAACGTTCAAAACTGTGGATCCCCCTTCCCATGTCGCAGTGCGTGATTTTCGCGCGAATTCACCGCGGCACCTTCGCGCTGGGCTGAGAGCATTTGTCTCAGTCTACATAGCCCGAACCGGAGTTCGGTGACCACTGTGGGAAAAGTTCCGATACCTAGCTAGTTCTCAGCGGGATAGCCGTCGTTTTCTCTTTCATGCAGTGTACAGTATGGAAGGCTTGCACTGGTGAGAAGTGTGGCATATTACAACGAAGATTTTTTCGAGACTCGATCGTTGCATTTCAACACATAGATCCTATAAACGTTAGGTTATTGGGTAACGGCGATCTCCGAGTGTTCTTAGATTCTTACTAGATTCTAGGCATGTTCAAATTGTGCTATTTGACCGTGGATTGCCATCGTCATCCTTACCGTTGAAAATGTTGGATTCTCGGACACGATTCCACGATCATTCACGCCGATTGAAGTGATGATCGTGATTGTGATGGAGTTCCAGTGTGCGAGCGGTTGTACTAATCAACTCTAAATGCATATGTGTATATATAATGGTTAGTAGGGTGCACACATAGATCGATCGATCGATTAATGCAGGTGCACGCGGACTCGGACTCGGAGGTGGCCCAGGAGCGTTGCTAGCGGCGTACTCGCCATTCAATTATATTCAAGTTTCTGTCTCGTATCCTAGAGTCGCTGGACCCTGCAAGGAACAATGTTGTTGTACATATATACATAAGCCAGTGACGTAGTTGAGTATAACATCATCGTACAATCCATATCATCAGACCATCAATCCATTGGAGGACTAGTCAGACTGCGACACGCCGGCCGCTCCTTCCCCAGCCTGAGCTGCTCCTTGCTGCTTCCTGCGACGCGCCTTCTCCTTCCTCGCCTTCCGCTTGGCGCTCCCGTTCCGCCGATTTCCATAGTACGTGTTGATGATCTCGCGCAGAAGCTCTTTCAGCAACCCGCCCATGTACGCGCTCCTCTTGGAAAACATCCTTTCGTCCGGTTTCGCCAACGTGTATGTCCTGAGCTCCTCGAGCGTCTTGAACTTGTGGACGGGCCTTCCCGTGCGGGCGGACTCGATGAGGTCGACGATATTGACGTGTGCGTCCCAAACGAGCTAAGTTATCGATCGATTCAGCGTGTACGTGTATATTTAGTAGCATCACTCACCTTCTGACACTCCTCAATGCTATCCGGAATTGGCACAATATCAATTGCAGAGCACAAATTTCGCCACGCGGCCAGGTCGCTGGTCGTACCAAAGATGAAATTGAACTGTTGCACAAGCGCGTCGTTGAAGAGCGAACGAGCCTCCAACAGCGCCGCGGACTTCGCGCTCCACCGCGCGACGTTACAAAGGCGGTTAAAGTTACGGTGCGCAGTACGGTTCTGGTTGTACGCGAAGCCCAACCTGGCGAATTGCGCGAAAAAAATTTCGAGTGGCGTTGTACTCTGGCTCATAGTGGCAGCGTCCATCCAAGTCACGGCCTCGGGGCTACTACAAGCAGGGCGTGGCGTCAGTCTGCTGAGGAATCGCAACGTCGGGGGAGCTCTTACTGAGGATCCAGTCACGGGTGTTCTGCGAGGCGTTTTGAAGACCCTCTGTGGCGCCTAACTGGAAGATGTGGGGGAAATATTTCTTGGAGCCTCTGAGACGACTGGGAGAGCCTATTTATGGTGTCCATAGTGCTGTGCTGCGGGTTATGTTAGGCTTCTTGTTCCTGTGCAAAATTGCGTCAATAATTCCATTGTGCATTTGATCGGTCACCAGGTAGCAGAATACATGTTCCACCGCAACTTTGTGGGTTTGAATGTGGGTCCATTTGCTCCATAACATGAGGCGAACACGCGGGGAATGCGCATTGGACTCCCACAGTGAATTCGAAGTTAACCACGATCATCCGATGGAGGAAGGCCATGATTCAGCTTAGATGAATTTGGTTGTGGATCCATGATTTCTGCATAATTTCACTGGCACACGTTAGCGCTGATGAGGATAGTACGAGCGCTAGATGACCAACCGACTGTTGCGGAGCTGAGTTCTACCCGAAATCGGACTCGGAAAGGTCGTCGTCCTCCCTTTCGTCACCGGATGAAGACAAAGCTACACAATCATGACATTAGATGAAACCGACTCTTCATCCACCGGATAGTACTTGTGTCTGGGTTTGGAGGCTGGGTTGAGACGCAAACATGATGCTCCGAGTCGGACGAGTTGGCACTGCCAGATAGAACAAGCTGGTACGTACGTACTACGCAGTGAGCATGAATTTCATACACGAAACTCACGAGGAATAGGCTAAACTGACACGACACGCGTCACGATAGAAACTACGGTTGAAGGTTTGGACACTTGAGGGTGGAAGAAGATATCCAATTCTTCCGAATGCTAATATTTATTCCACAAGGCGCGGGCTCAGAATGGTCCTCTTCGAAATTCCTAAGACGCCCGTTTAGCTCAGTGGTAGAGCGCGCCACTCGTAATGGTGAGGTCGGTTGTTCAATCCAGCCAGTGGGCAGCTTTTTTGCCGTCTCTCCCGGGGGCCGGGAGGCTAGGCATCACTCAGCAACATACCCTTGCGTTTTGATCATGTGTTCGAAGCTTGATATGGACTCACCTTGGGCACTCTTTGGCAGGGACATATGACAGTCTAGACAGTCTAGCTTGAAGGGGTGCCGTACCAGCGAGGCTTATGTTCAAGGAGCCAAGGGACCTCGTTACCTTCGTCGGTTGAAACAACACAACTCGACCAAGTCATCAATATTCAATGATCACTCGGTCAAGGGAAGCAAATATACAATACAGAACTAGTGATGAAGGGGTCCCAGCCGGCGGGACTATAATTCTCTGTCTGTCGAGCATACTCGAGGGGAATACATTTGCCGTGATAAGCCTGCATAATTGGGCCTCTGCCTATATCAGGTAGGTTTATAGAATTGTCCGTTGTCTTCCGTTCTCATCCCCTACCTTGAACCCAGCGAAATGGCACATCCTAATATTTCAACCTAGTGACGTTTTCTGAGGAATACACAGTGGTGGCTTGTATTGACCTCATCGCAGGGTGAGTATTCTGCTTTTCTGGCGAAAGGTCTGCATCTCAGACGTATGCAGCGTTTCGACGGTGCACCTCCTCTATCCAGGGCAGCCTACATGACCGGATTCGAAAGGGACGGCGACATTGTGTTCGCTACCGGCGCATACAGCCCTTTGTTGGTGATCATTGTCTCTAATACTAACCCACAGGCGAGTTGTGCTGCTTTTGCCTTGTTCGATATCCTCTGCTCGCTGACAGGAACAGTAAAATACCAGTGCTGGCGATATTTACCCTTCGAGCGGCTATTATGTCCAGCAGGTAATGTTACGATTTTTTTTGACGAGTAACATCACGTCTGCTATCGTACATGGATGTCGTGATGCTCAGTTCTTCAGCATCCACCGCGGGTCTGGATACTTGCCCAGCACCCTTCCCACACTCCGCAGGAGTTTCGCGCACGCGCGAGTCGGCGCGATACCAAACTCGGTGCTGGCCCCATCAAGGCAAGTAATCCCTAGTGTGGAGGACACACAGGAGGATGATCCTTACTGTTCTACTAGGTCGTCAACACCGGCTGATCCCATGCTACCGAGTTGCCCTTCAGGGTTGCCTCCAAGGAGAACTGACTTTAATCACTGCAGCACCTACCGCGAGCAACTCGCCCGAGAACCCGAACACCGTGTCCCTGACTTTCTCTTCGATCCCTGTCGCGCAGGCGTACAGCGTCAACACATTGACTGCATCTGTTATTTGATGGGGCGTGTGAAGCAGAGTGGACCTTTTTTTTTCTTTTTCGGTGATATTTATGACACCCGTTAATACCTCAAATACTTGTTCGGCGCAATGGGTACTTATGGATTGATTCTGTCGTGCGAGAGAGAGTTTAGAATACATGAACTTGGTGACGTGCACGACATAAACCAAGTCCTGAGCGCAACCCTAGAGCTGCTATAATGTACACTGAGTCATTGTGAACATTTACTCTACCGATTTACTAATGAAAGGGATGAAAACAAGTTCGACCGTATATATATTTTCTAGCGCAACAAACCAAAGTTGTTTAAGCCTCTCTTACATCAACCGCCTCAGCTCCGCACGCGCAGCCTGGAGTCTCTCCAACTTGCCCTGGATCTCTTGACGGGCGGATACGACGCTGATGGGTTCCTCCAACATGCCCTTGCACCGCTCATGTCCGTCCACTCCAGTAATTTGGAGTCCCTCCCGGAGCGCCTTCTCGACCCCCTTCTGTATACCCAATACAAGTTCGTGGTCAATGGCCATTGGAACCATATCTGCAAAACGCTTGTACGCGACTGAATGCGCAGGAGTCAGCTTATCATCTCACGGAGAAAATCTGGATTGTAACTTTACCTTGAAAGTAAGCCCGCACGCTCGCCATGATGTTCAGAGCTGCATCCCATGGGTCGGGGGGAAGTAGCTTGGGGAGGTCGGTCACCTGGGCCGATATTCCTAGTTCATTAAGGCCCCCAAGGACCCTGTTAATCCGATCCTCGTGATCCTCATGATTTTTGTTAAAGACGAATGGTTGGCTCTGTCGTCCCAGCCGGAGTTTGGCCACCAAATCGCGCTCACCCCGGGCAGCTTTGTAGTAGCTGAGGAATTTGTCTTTATAGTCGGCGTAATAATGCGTATTGAGAGTGGTTGGGCCCCGCTCAAGGTCGAGTAGCCACTGGATCCTCTCCTTCGTTCTTTCAGCGGCCTCGTCCAGATGATCGTGAAGGATAATTCTATGTCATGGTGAGCCTCGAGGATACACAAACACAAGAACTCGCGACCCACAGGATTGCTTGCATTGCATTGCCATTTCCCATGTGCGCAAAGTGCACTTCCACAAGTTGCCTAAGATCAGCTCTCAAAATCTCATAAACATGGTCAAAGAGGACCATTGCGGGTGGGTTCCACTTCTCCGTAAATCCTTTGATGTAGTTACGCTGAACCACGAAAGGAAAATTGTCTGGAAGCTCCCGCGTACGCGCACTGATAAAGTTGCATCAAAATACGAAATAAAGCAAAATCAGAAGAGCAGTGACTACCTTTGCGCATGCTTCAGGACTTGGTCGACATAGACCTTGCTACCCTCTTTGTGATATTCACTCGCTGATGAATCTCCACCATCTCCATCTTCCTTGGCCAAAAATGCAGCCTCTGGCAGTTCCTTATTCTGCGTCTTCAACCATGGAACGAAGTACGGAGCAGTTCTCCGAATGGCAATCTTGAAGGCTTCCTGGTGGGGACGAATACATTGCAGCAATCCATCCTCTTCAGAGGTACCCTCCACGCGGCGCTCCAAATCTCGGGTGAAACTTCCGAGGAGATGGAGAACTTCACCAACAGGATCTGAAGACGGAGCGTCCGGGAGAGCAAGAAGCTTCTTATGTGTCTCTTGGATGGCGTTCATTAGCTCCTCCTGAATCTTAGGTAGCCTAGGCGAATTTTCAAAGGTTCGTCCGCAATATAAAATGATATAACTGACCTCTTTGAAATTAGCTCCGACAAAATATGCCCCAGTTTCTCCGTCAGGTGACTTGTTCTCAGGTACCTTTGATGCTGTGGTTCAAGAGAACTCCATGGTTGCACCGAGGTGAACCACTCATTTTCACGTCGACGTGCCTCCTCCCACGTGATTCCCTTGGAGACATCCTGTGAGGAAGGTTGTTTGACGCAGTACCAACGATTGACCAATGGTTCTGTCTCGTTGCGGAGGATGCGGAGCCATCCATCCTCATCACCCGGGGGAATACGGTCGGGCTTAGTGAGGACCCCTGTTGAAAGCATGGATCAATATTTCAAATGTGAGAAAAGCTTAACCGTTGTGGACTCACCAACAGTTCTCTGTCCAAGCGGGTCGTATTCCTTTGCTATCTGGTGTGCACCTTGGTTTTCAAAGTCGGCTTGCGAAACAATAATATTAGACATCTGAAAGACGAGAAAATACTTGATCACCTACTCTCACAAGCCACGGTGAGCAGTATGACACAACTTGGCTTCTCTATGTATGAGGTCACCAATGATTTGACAAGCTCTATGTCACGGTCATCACTTCCCCTCCCGACGCTGGCAATGAGACCCGGAAGATCCACAAAAGAGAGATCCGTGAGTTCTGGGCCACTAATCTCCAGCGAAACGTAATTCTTGGAAAACGACACTTCATGTTCATCTGGCAATTCGTCCTGATTGAGGTACCTGTCAGGATTCTTGGACGGATTGAGGATGGCCCTTTGGGCACGCCGGATACGATCCTCAACCAGCGATTTATCGGTGATAGGACTACCAAAGGAAATAATCTTCACATCGATGGGTACGCCGCTGGCATCGGTACTGAAGTGAAGTTTAACCAAACATTTCCACGCAAGATCTGAATGGGAGAGTTTGCACTCCGTTGGGCATCTAGATGAAAATGAGCAGATGAGCAGAACTGAAGAAGAATAGGTTACCTTGTGCAGGTCCCCGATGACCGAGGCAGCGTGATGCCAGATATGGATTCGATAAGAGACGACTTGCCCGCACTCTGGTTTCCGATGACGGCAATCATAGGCAGGTCAATGTCAGCTTGTACACTGTCAAACCCATGCCGCTGGTGAGTACGGCAAGCCTGAGATGGTTATGAAGATAGGGGAATCCTGTACCCAGTATCACGAAGACGATTGATGAGCTGCAACATCGCCCTTCTATTGCCGGTGGTTGTAGGATCTAACAGCCCCACAGCTAGACCTTCGGCGACGGTCTCATCCCCGGATGCTGATGTGAACATGGAAGAGGTCGAGCCCGACGTTCTACCTCGGGGTCGAGTTTTGGAGGGAGTTGGGGGCATGAGGACTGAGAAATGTAGGATGTCAATGGCGGGGGCCGTTACGTCTGGCTTATATAGGCCATACGAAGCTATGACTCACTTGCTGTGGTTCAACAAAAGATGCAAGAAGCACCACTGAGTCCACGTCACTGGTTGATATGGCGTTCGGACGTACAGCCACTGGCAATATCTCGGACTAGAACAAAATCATCTCCAAGGTTGGTATCCAGGGACCAGGTTTCCTTTCTGCGACAAAGCACTAGTCGTCCAACGTGCAATGCGGAAAAAGTTGCTAGTAATTCCTCCCTTTATCATCTTATTTCTTAGATATTCTGGCAACGTTGAAGTTCATCAAGGCTGGGCCAAGGGCAAGCTAAGTCTGGACCCACAGAAGACACAGCCCCCTAGTCTCAACCAGGGATGCCGCGTAGTAAGTAATATCCGGATGAGATCTTACTACTCAGGAAGTTCCTGTAAAATGTGGTACACGCGGCGGCGGCGTTTGACGGTCAATTGCAAACCTTGAGATTCGAGAGCTAGAGCTTATTGCCAACCGTTGGGCCAGTACAATTACTAGCAAAACTTGACCGAGTTGGCAGTAATACTAAATTCAAGGCTAAAGTACTGTAACGGCGTTACGGTTTACAACTTCAACTTGTTGGTGACAACTTGAAGACGGTCCAGCGGCTCCAGCCTGAGGCTGGTAATTCCCGGGACGGCACTGCCTGGAACTTGAAACGGCAAATGGCGGTAACATAAGTAGATGATCTGAACAAGTATTGAGTAAGTACAAAGTACTTCAAGAAAGTTCGTCCTGCCGCCGTCATGGGGTTGGAGGTGCACGGAGTCCCATCATTCTGCCAGCGCTCCAGCCCCGGGGCGCTGCCTCAGCCGGAGACGATCGCGAAGTCCGAGGAGCCTCCCCGGGCCGGCTTTTGCCCTTGAGCGTGCCAGCCTGAGTGAACGTCCGCGTTGATACCTTTATATTAATTAGTGGATAAGTAACTTCCAAGCAACAGCCATCTTGTACAGTCCCGTTGACTAAGTATTTGCCAAAGCACGGAACGTTGAACGTTGAACCCTAACACTCGGAGAATATGTCAAAAGCTTATTTCCAATCCGCATCCCAATACTGTCTGGTGCACCATTGACCACCACAATTTCCCTCGCAAGCAAGCAACAAACCAATATTTGACCACCAGGCAGGATTCATCTCGCCCGGTCACGCAAGGAAGGCGGTGATGACGCTGACGCTGTACGCAGGGGCAGTGAAGTTAAACGTTTGGCCGACCGACACGGGGGTCGTAGTAGGAACGACGGCGCTAGGCGTGGAAGGGTTGTTGCTCGCGTCTGGGGGTCCGGTCAACACGACGGCCGATCCGTTGCTCGCGACGTTAAAGGGCATCACAAATGTCACTAACGCAGGGCCATCGTCATAGTTGACGACCTAGAAGGCAGAATAGACGAATGTGTCATTGTCATTGAAGGCGTCTATATGCGCTATGGCTCAACGGGAATTGGGTACCTTAATATACGTGGCATTCGCGTTCGTGTCGTGCGTGGCACTCCAGTGGAGATTTCCGCCTTCGATGGGGAGCGTGCTGGGCAAGTATTGAGTGCCGCGATGAGCGCTGAAGAGCTGTGTTCGACGTGTCAACCGGGGAAACAAGACAACATTGACATTGGATGTGGAGCAGAGATCATACCTGCTGGACATAGTAGCTGGTCGAAAGGTAGACTGTCGAAGCGCTGTTCGTCTTCATCAGCACCAATCAGGTTCTCAGCGCCGTCGAAATGCTTCCCCCTCAGACTTACTCGAAAGAGATCATGTTAGGTGTCTGGAGCCAAGGCATGTGAGTCACGACGAAGACAAAACGAGGGACGGAAACTTGCCCACATGGGTGGGGTGCCAATATTCGACAAGAGTGGCGCGTAGGCAGCGGCGAACACGATGTCCGCATTCCTCTCAAAGCCAATCATGAACGCAGCTTCTGCCACAGAACCTGGACGGACCATCATGAGATGGTGAAGATGCGCGACAGAGTGGCTTACCCTGAACGGTGGGATAGTCCATGATTGACCCGTCATTGTTATTAGTAACGGCGTATTCGCCCTGGAAGGAGATGAGGGTCTCAGTAGTGCGCTCATGCATGAGTTCTTACCTGCATGTAGTATGTGCCATTGCGCTAAGTACATACGGAGTGAGTAATAGAGGTAGTAATGAAATGAACCTTCTGGTCACCTCGTAGGCATCATAAGTGAATGCGTTCTGAACGAAGTAGTCTGATCGCGAATTGAGGTCAGAGGTTGAAATCTGGACACAAGTCAACTTGAACTTACCGGGGGTGTCATAGTTATGATTATCGTATTCAGTTGGAACAGGACTCAAGATCGGATTGAACGGAGCGGTAGTGGCGATGAAATCTTGTTGTTAATGGCGTTTATCATCCGATGTCAAGTTGAGGCGTACCAACAGGTACTTACGAAGCTGAGGAAACGTCGTAGATAGTGTCGTCACAAAATCTTTCCAGCGATAGATGTAGCTGGCATTTTCACGACTGAGTTAGCGCGGGTGGTCAGTTTGGAAAACAGACGAACGCACGATTCGCAAGATAGAAAGTCCTCATTACCGACCTCAACGTACTTGAGAGCGAATGGTTCGGGGCGACCAAGAGAGGCTCGCATGGCAGCTTTGGATGGGGATTAGTCGTAGTTATGGATTACATGATTGTTGGTAGCACTCACCATACGTGTTATTGCTTGCGTCACCGATCACGAAGTTTATCTCGTTAATCGCAGTTTCAATGTACGTATCCAAGTCTTCCACGAGCACAGCGTGGCCGTTCAAAGAATAACCTAGAATTCCAAACTCAAACAGAAAAGTCGGGCCTCGTCAAGTTTGACTGACCTGCCCAGACAGCCAAGACAGGTTCTATCTCCAAGTCCTCGCACATGTACAAGTATTCGAGCAAGCCAAGACCGCTAACCAACGTTTCAGAATCAGACTGCAACGAAAAATGTCTTGGCACGAGCCACTCACTCGGTATTGATGTATCCCCAATCTCCAATTCGGCCTATTTACGCACCGTCAGTCAGTGAAACGGAAAACAAAGCTAGATAGGAACCGGGTCTGTCTAAAACCGTGCCGATGGTGGCATCCCATATCCACCTCGTTGCTACGTTCGGCCCCTGAGTATCGTTCTTTCAGTACCCAAACCATTCAATATCACTTAATTACCTCCTGTGAACACGTCAGCATTGTATAACGGGTGAATTATATGACACATACCAAGTTGTTCCCACCAGGCATGCGGATGAATGAAGGTTTCATCTCAGACAAGGCCTATACTTTGTCATCATCAGAAGACAGGAGGTCAGACGAAGTTGACATGAAACGCGGACCGTTGCGAGGTCGATTCGTAAGCCATTTTCCCGGCCCTTGTACGTAGGGGGAAACAAGGAAAACATAGCAAAGTGAATGACCTGATTCGCTGCACTAGTTCCGTTGAATGTGACCGTGAAGCTGTTTTCCGTGGAAGTGGGAGACGAAGTTGGTTTCAAAGATACCTTGATTTGTTTCCATGATGTCTGTGATCCATTAACAGCTACTGAAGCGGAAGCGTAGACGTCGCCACCGTTGCTCTGCAATGCGACGGTGACTGATCCGTTGAATGACGAAGCCACGGGGAATTTGTAGTAAAAAGAGGCCTTGTAAGTCCACAAGGAGTTTACCTGAATTCCTAGTGATAAGGTGTAAACGATGCTCCAAACACACGGCGTGATCGCTGACCGTAGTATCCTTCGTTTCCAAAGCCAACCTGACCAGAGGCATAAGCGGGCATCGTCACCTCGAGTGCATTTGGGAGCACGGACGAGATTGGTGATACATCGGCTACCACATTTATCTGAGCACCACCGATTGCATCCCATCCATATATTGCATCGGGTGTATCTGTGAACACTAGTGAGGCGTGGTCAAAGAAGTGCTGTCGAATGCCTACTTGGCATGACTTGCTGAAAAGCTCTGTTCTGGAGCACTGGATAAGGGATGGTTATTAGCGTTTTATAACATGACTTGAAACCAACATTCTGCATAAAGACCACCATCACCACTCTGGGCGGTGGTGAGCAAATCCGTCGATCTCGTAGATGTTGTAAGTTCTTACATGCTGTCGAACGGTCATAATGGTTATTATAACTCGTTCTCACTGACCAGGGAACTCTGAGATACTCACATTAATATCCTGAGAAGAATCAAAGGCGTCAGAAAAAAAGAGGTCGAGCAGGGGGAGTCGTACTTCAAACATTATTCCATCTGGGCCAACATGTCAATATGATAGTAACAGTATAGTAAATGGAAGTACGACAACTTACAAAGGAGTGGAGGTATAGAATGGCTCGAATTTCCGCTAATCGTCACCAATGTCGCGGCGGCGGCCACGCGACTCGCAAGAAGAGCAATAATTTGTGCCAAACAAGCAATAAATAGGAGACACATTCGTCAAGGATGTTTATAGTATGAACACACACATATCACGATGCATTCGAGCGACTTATATGTGCTGGCGAAAAGAGACCACGCGGGATATCACAAAAGATATACCCGAACCCTGCTTATGCCGCCGATCAGCAGATTTCCAGCGATGGTTGATGCATGATGTATCGTAAAAGATGACAGAAACGAGTTCCGGGCCAGTTCCGCCAATCAGTGATTAGTTATAGAGCCTTTCTCCTGAAACAACGTGATCTGTGGCTCATCACCGCTGCCCAGAACGTGTCATGGAGGGCCTGATTCGGCTGACAGCTGGAACACGAAACGTCAGATTTCCGAGTGTGGGTTCGCAGTGCGCATACATACATACTAACTGCGTTGCTTTCCTGTTCCTGTGTTTGAATATAAGTATATTGATCGAAACCCAACCGCTTCCGTTTTGGTGATCGGAAAATCCCGAGGAAGTGAGCCCAACACAAAACGGATGGTGACGAGACTAATATTTAGGGCAAATTTAGGGTGAAACGGTTCATCAGACTCACCGAGATTATTTTTATCAGGCACTCTTCACATCCCCGCGGGCCGTGCGTCGTCTCTAGGAGAATATGTCGATCAAGACGGCACTGCCTGGTACAGGGAGCACGGCGGAAAGGGTTATCGCGAAGCCAGCTTGCTGGACATGGGGGGGAATCAAGACTAGGATCGGTGCCAAACCGATCCTGCAGCCTCAAAGCGTGGGCTGCGATAAGAATGGTGGAAAGTGTCAGTTGGTGCAATGATTCAATAGCGAG
>JBBPOJ010000698.1:0-21867 GCA_038091395.1 Leccinum rimulosum
GGTTAGGGATATTGGGGGGGAGATTGGCAAAGACATTGGTTAGATATGGTTAGGAGGCAACACAATGTTAGGGGGGGTTAGGGATATTGGCAAAAACATCAGCCACATCTATGATACACAGCCATTAGTCTGTACAGTCTGGTACTACAGGGTATGTCTATACAGGTCTGTAGTCTCTGTAGAGTCTGTGTAGTCTGTACAATGATTACTAATCAATTACTAATCAACATACCAAAAAGGGTGACACAGCCACATGTCTGTATAGACTGTACAGGTCTGTGAGGGTCTGTCAGTGCGAAGGCACTCTGTGATCTCTATTGAGCAAAAAGGTTGTTTTGTTGATTTGAAAGATACTGCCTCTCTCCTTTTGGACAGCACGGAAGTTACGTTCCCATGCTGAATCTTTGCCATCGGGTCTGGGTTTGTCATATAGAATTATCCCTACCGCTCATCCCACGAAGAAACCGGTTCACTTGTATTATCATGACGCTATGGACTGCATCAAATTTTTGTTCAACCACCTATTGTTCGTGGACAAAATGGATTATGTCCCACACCGCACGTATTCCTCCGCAGGGCGTGACGTTAGAGTATACGGCAAGTGGATGAGTAGTGACGGATGCTGGGAAATGCAGGTAAGGACCTGCACTCCTTTGAAACCTCGTGAATTGAATGCCTACCACAGGAAAAAAAATCCCCGTTGGTGCCACGTTATGTGGCGTTATCTTGTCGTCGGATAAGATGCACATTACCAACATGTGTGGAGGCAAGATTGCACATCCCTTATTGATTACTAGTCTAGCCAACATCAAAATGGATGTGCGGAACAAGGCCACATCACACACCTTCCTACTGCTGGCGTTAATGCCAATTCCTGAGTTCCTTCACGATAAAGCCAGAATGTGCTCACTTCTTGATGCCCATCTCTTCCATGAATCCCTTGACATTATCCTTCAAGCGCTCAAGCTTGCAGCACAATTCGGGTGCACGATGCCTGATCCATTGGGAAACCTATGCTACTGTTTTACGCTGCTGGTCTCGTATATTCTGGACACCCCTGAAGCCTGCCTCGTTGCTTGTGTACAAGTCGGACAGACATCCCCCATCACCATGGCTACAAGTAAGGAATTTGGGGACTGCGATAGGCATCCGCCATGCACTGCTATATCAACTTTAAACCAGCTGGAATCCGTTCTGCACCTCAAGGCAAACATCAAGGCTTTTGTCCAGGCATGTGAGCCTTTTCGCCTCAGTGGGGTGGCGTTCTCTTTCTGGTGTAACTGGCCACTTGCAGAGCCCTCTCGGTTCTTAACCCCCAAGGGACTTCATCACTGGCACCGGGAATGTTGGGATCACAATGTCCGCTGGTGTAGGTGTGCCCTCGGTGATGCAGAAATCGATTTTCGTTTCTCTGTGCTGCCTAAGATCACTGGTATTCGCCATTTTAACCATGGCATCACCAAACTCAAAGGTTAGTGGACGAACCCAACGAGACATCCAACGATTCCTTGTTGTTGTGATTGCTGGTGCGATTGACACAAATGTCGTCACTGCAATCCATTCACTCATGGAAGTTAGATACCTATCCCAGGCCCCAGCTATCAGCTCACGAACGCGGGACAGGATCCAGGCTGCACTCCACGAGTTCCACAATCACAAGCAAGCGATACTTGACCATGGCTTGCGTCGAGGGAAGCATGGACCCTTGGAGCACTTCCGTATCCCAAAGCTAGAACTGATCCGACATATCATTCCAAGTATCACACAAGTGGTGTTGTTATTGCAGTGGTCAGCAGACACTATGGAACACGCTCATATTGAAGTTGTAAATGAGCCGGCTTCAATGACCAACAATCATGACTATGATGGCCAAATTTGCCGTACTCTTGATCGCAACGAGAAACGTCGAATGTTCGAGACAGCTTTGCTCCTTTGAACATCTCAAACATGAAGCAGAACATCAGCCTGGCGCTGATGAAGATGGCGATGGCGATGAAGATGGCGATGGCGATGAAGATGGCGATGGCGATGAAGATGGCGATGGCGATGAAGATGGCGATGGCGATGAAGATGGCGATAGCGATGGCAGGAACGTACTAGAAGATCTGTGATCAGCAAAACGCAAACCGACTGATTTTTTCAAGGTCTCTGAGAAGGAGGCCAATTCTGTCACGGATCGATTTCCACCCCGTACTATTGTCACCACCACGACAGCCATTCACCTCAACATGGAACCGAACTGGTGTCGCAAGACAATCGAAGAAGTTGCAGATAAGTTCGCACTTGCGGATCTTCACGCTGCACTGGGCGACTACGTGATGTGCAAGCGGCGCACGATCACTTTCACACATTCAGAGGCCCAAGGCAATTTCCTCTGGATGTTGAACTTCCCTTTGCTGAGCTCCAGGTTTGGTTCAAAGCACGCCTCCAGCAAAAGCCCTATCACAATTTGGACAAGCCTTCCTCGGTATTCAGCATTCACACCCATCTGCCTGACCGAAGCTGGAAATATGGACGATATGATGCTGCTGTGTTACAACTGAACAGGTTATCTCAATGGCCAACCTGGCAGCGGTCTTCTGGGCACGTCCATCGTTATATGACTGATGACGTCTCGCTCATACAGCATCTCACACAGGGCATTCTGTCATTTTTGTCCGCCTAATCATGTGTCCTGCGTCTCCAAGAAGAACTCGAATTCATTGGGCAAGCCGTGCTGTTGTCTATGCACAAAGGTTGGATATTGTGCCTCAGCAATGTTCCCCGACCGAGGCTAGCATGGGACTTCACGTACTTAGGAGAGTGAAACGTGCATCTGGGGAATTCCTTGGTGAAGTTTTTCCATTGGACCAGCTTAGGTCTTACACACACGTTGTTCCTTGTCTCGGCCGTGTTACTGACAATCGTTTGACTCATTCCAACAGTATTCACGCCTCTGATTCCTTTTATTTGAACAAATACTTTGATACAGATTTCTTTTATGGTGTATCCGAAGCTATGTAGTGCGTCTGTTGTCTGTTCTTTACAATACTATATACAAGAGGACTCGTGAGTGCAGGTTACTACTCCTGCCAATGGTCAATATTTCAATCCCGAGGCTCCATGCAAGTTGCACATAGTTGTTATTTTGCTTATCATTCAAGTTTGAGACACAGATCGACAGCGGATTAATGTCGAAGTTTTGTGAACAAGAATGAACTTAGTGGGTGCCACACTGGCAGGTTCAACCCAACAGTGAAGATACTCAAATCGCGAAATTCACATCATGTCGACTCCCATTGTGGTAAGAACATCGTTACGAATTGAACTTGAAACCCCCTGGGCCACCTTGTTGCCATGGCTTTGCATTGTGGACCGTCGAGGACTCAAGGTACACCATTCAAGTGACTGCTGATGCATCACATCAACTGTGTGACGGGTGACTGTCATGTTGTGGACAGCTGTGAAGCACTGACCCGCTGTACCAGTTGTGAACATTAACCCCGACGCAAATATTGCACATAACTACCCATATCCAACAATTCCAACCACCCTGCCATATCTTTCTAGTGGACTCGACCTGATCGCCCATATGAGTCACCTGCCCGGGCCACTAGATCCTCCTGGACCCGGCAACAATGCCGTCGGATCCACCACACCGCCCAGCAAAGGGATGCCAACGCCTGTTTCTTCCACCAAACAGCCCGAACGGCCCAAATCAACTCTTCCACTCAACACCCCAATAATGTGATGGGTGAAGAGATAAAAGACTACTTGGTTGGCCCAATGCCACCAGAGGAGTTTCTTTCTCGATTTCTACCCACATCTAAGATAGACGGTTATCATGCTGTTGATTTTACACTGTACACACAATCAAATCGATCTCCATTCTCTCCTGCACGAATCATTAGTGTTTAAAAGTCCAGTTTGGTTTGGTTTTTTACTTTTTCAAGGGGCAACCAAACCAAACTGGTTGCATGGCACTCCTAAATGATGCCCAACCAAACCGCAACCAATGGCAACCGGTCCGGAACAGTTGTGCACCGGTTGCAGACCGGTTGTAACCAGTCTTCTGAGAAACTGGTCTCGCGCTCGCTAGCGTATGACTTTCACGCTTCGCGGTGGCTGTAGTTAGCACCGACACGTGCCGTTCATTTGACCTATTTGCTACATAATTTGGATAACATCCGGGTGAGATATAAGCATTTCCGAGTGAAACATGAAATTTCGACTTCATTGATCGGTACATCGCATTCGATCACCTGACATTGGCGCCCCGTCGCTAGCGAACAATATTTAGGTATGCAATACAGCTACCATTCGACTATAGATCACAATATTGGTGTGGTAATAGTACATCTCAAGTCAAACCATAGATTACAAGATATAAAATCTACATAAAATTGTATAATTGTGTGAAAATTACAGGAGATACCCCCACATATGGGGCACCCATGGGTAACTCAGGGGCACCGGTTGCAACCGATTAAAACCGGTTGCGGACCGGTTTTTTGAACTTTCTCAAAGTCAGCAACTGGACCAAGGCAATTTTGAACTGGGTGCAACTGGCAACCCGGTCTGGTTGCAACTGGGGTCGGTTGGGTTGGGTTGCCAGTTGCATGCCAGTTGTGCAACTGGACCTGAAAACACTAAGCAGTAGTCCAAACATTCGTCCAGGTATGTAAAAATTCTCGGTCTTGTCCTCTCCAATACTTATATTGTATTTTCAGCATTTTACACGGCTTCTCCGGAGGTTTAGTTTTATCGTTGCAGTGTCTCCTTATGTCACCCTCGTTTCATGTATCATCGTGCACTACTTTCCGTATCTATGGACGAGCTACTCGAGTTGTAATGCCAGTTATTCTCTGTACTGTCTATCTGCTATGTAATTGGCCGTCTGTTTGTACTCTGGTAGTGCACTGACCGTGTTACTATATTTGTGTATCAGGAAAAATAGAACAATAGATTGTCGATCAGTTGAGTATCGGTTGAAAATCATCCTTGAAAGCAATTATGTTGCCAGGGTCATTAGCGAGTACTGTTTAAACATCGACTCAGTTTACTGGTAACAACTGGACTCAATGATTACTCTGCAGAGTTTGCCCGCCCGATTCTGAGCGGGCACGTCTTTGCCACATGCTTTGCATGACTGTTAATCCCGAGTTGCATGGATTGGAATTGGGCATAGATCTTGGAGTACCCCTGGTAATCGGACTTGCGGTCCTCACGAGCGCCAGTGGCAGTGTATTCATTAATGGCAGCTCGCAACTATCAGAAGCATTGTTAGCAAGTAAACACGACTTGAAACGTAGAAATATGGCACTGCAGTCACTGCCAAACAGACGGTAACTTCTGGAACTTCGCCCGTGAAGACATCAGGGAATGTGACGGCCAAAGATGAGGGACCATTGTAGAAAAACGACATGATCAGCACAGTGAGTGCCGGAGCCACCATATTGTTGGTCAATCCCTGCAACAAATGTTAGCAATAATTAAAAATATGTTCATGACGTACCTCTTCATCAACACCATGGAAGGTGAAAGTTGAACCTCGAATCAACGTCTGAGCTAGAGCCTTATTCTCTGCAGTGGGGAGATTATCACCCAATTCATAAAAATGTGGCACAATCTCTTGAGCTTTGGACTTGAGTGTCGAGCGCCAAAACATCATCGCCTCCCATAGCTATAATCATCAGAAACCGAATGGTACAATGTACATCACTTACCAGGATGGATAATTCTTTCCAATATTGCGGCCAATACCCTATAGACATGAATGCAACCACTACATATCCAATCAGGAATATGTAGTACCTTGCGGCACATTAGTAGTTTCCACCAAGGCTTCATTGAAAAACTCTGCACGAGATAAGAAAGGATGGATGGACACGCAGCAACTTGCATTGTGCAATTAGTTTTGCACATTCAATCAAAGAGCGGAAGCTGACAGGGTAAGCGCGAAGCTTGGTTCTAAGCCCGTCCAGTGGACCCAGAGCAGCATCAGCAAATGGATCTGGATCTGGATGCACTCTATGTTCTCTAATTAGGCCTTTTGGCCACCTTTACCTATGTGGAAGACCACCAGGAAGGGGCATCGAAACCTGTAGACGACAATGAGCACCTATTAAATAAACGAGGAAGGTACTTGCTTGCGTCAGCGACAGACATCTTCGTTTTCTTGTGAGCGTCCACAGTCTGGACTTCTTCATTCAATGTCTGCAAAGAACATTTTTGCTTTGAGTGAAAGACTTTGCCATTGGGGGAAGCAAAATTGAAGACTTGAAAGAAATTACATACTGTTCGGTGGCCTTCCGATATGGAGGAGGCCTCATCTGTGAACTTTGCATAGTCGTAGTCGATTCAGAGGCCGCAGCGATATTTATGCTCCCGAAGAACTTCCTCTCTGGTGAGAGACTGTCACAAATGCTTTCATTGCTTGACTGAACTGGCCAGTGATGGGACTTGTAGTCGAAGAGGAATCTCATTGTATTCTTTATACTGAGATCTCGATGAAGAATAGGGATTTGTGGACTGATCAATGCATTAGCATCTTAGACTTGCATAATGAGATCAAAACTGACCATCGACAATATCGATGAGAATGCTTAGAAGTTCTTGAATGCATGTGAATGCCTCCAGAGGCATTCCGACAGGTTCGAGGACCAAGCAACAATGAACCCAAATTTTGGGTTGTCCAGACTCTCATAGTACCCTGATCCATTGGCGCTGGTTTAGTAGAGAACTCAGCTGACCAGCGATGTACCATGTCCGCAAGCATTTTTGTGGACAATCTTGTATTCCTCCTCAAAGATGGAGCTACATTGCAGAGGGCAGTGGTTATGAGATTAAGCCACTCTGCTTACCTTGCTCTCCTCCGATCCGGCGGCCTTTGGCAAGTAGGTGATCGCCTCTGTCTCCGACTCTCCATCACCAAGTTCATGTTGGGATCCTGCACCGTCCTCGTGATGGTCAGATTTGGTTTTCTTGTTTCCCCCCACCAAGGGTAGCAAATGGCAAATTTGCAGTCAAAGACCGAAGGATATATGGTAGATAAATGTGTTGCCAGCAGTTCGAGTCCATGTCATAAAGTGGTGTTTCACTGTCCTTTAGTTGTGAGAGAGCTAGGTCACCTCTTCCGTGCAAAGATTGGAAAGACTGAATGACCAAATGGAGAAATAAAACTTTGAGGCCTGTGAAGTCTTGACAATGCCGTACAGGCTGGACAGGGGGGGGCCTTTCTGTGCCAAAAAGGGTGTTTTGCTTATGCCTTCAGGATGAAGGGTGTGACTGACAGTGACGTAATTGCATTTCTTTTAGGGCTTCCGGGCGGAGTGACGGGAAGCATCGGGAAGGGGGAGGCCTGACTCAGAGGGCCAGGGGGGGAGAGGGGGAGTTGTCAAACTTGTCTCACAACACTTACAACAAAACAAAGGTGTATATAAGAGGGAACTCCGTGGCTGAACCAACCATCCTTGTCTGGCTCATGCTCCTGCTCCCTCTCCTCCTCCTCCTTATCGTCATGGTCATTACCGTCAGAATGGTCAAGATTGAGTGTGCTCGTGATCCAGGTTGCAAGGTCAAATCGGAAGCATTTGCCAGCACGATCAAGATGACCACCAATCTGGGAATAGTAATTCTGGTTATTGCTGGCGCACATGGGATTCATTACCTCTGTAACGTGCGCATGCTCCGTGACATCTGCACTCCACTGCATTACAGCGCCTGAGTCTTGAATGGAGGGCACGACATGTTGGAGAAGCTCCAACTTGGGAATGCAGAAATGTTCGGCACACGGCCAATAGCAATCTACCACAAGGGTCGAGATTGGTCATAGCACATCTGAATTTCAACATGTGAATATGCAGTCAGATGGCAGATAGAGGTGTGTACTACATTCAGTACAGCCATCGCTAAGCGTGAGAATTACATTCTGATGTATCCAAGATCAATTCTTCTGGCTAATGACAGTAATATATTCGATTAAATCTTAAAACGGCCATATCTTGGGACTATGTGAACCAAAATGTATAGGGAAAATATGGGTCGAAAGCTAAGAATGAGTAGTATTTATCCATGTCCTTATAACCAGTCTTAGTTGGTTAGCGAACTGACAAAGACTGATTGTAACTGGTTTTGGTAGGTCCAGTCTGGTTTTTTGCCTTATAAGGAATTTCCATAGTCAGTTTGGTTATGGTTATGCCCCAAAAAGGCACATAACTAGACCAGACTGGACCTGAAAACACTACCTCAACGTGTGGATCCAGCTAGTAAGGCACTCTGGAGTGGAAGGGGTAAGCTATGAGAGGGTAAAGTTAGTGATCCAATCGTCATTACCTGTAATTGCCAAGCATGATCCCCGGAGAGCCAATCTTCATAAATGTGCACAGAGCGAATGGCCGTTGACCAAACCTTTTGAGGAACAAACAAAATACAGCCTTCAAACAGGATGTGACTAAGTAATGCCTGAAGGCATTCAATGGGATCCTGATAATAGAAGCTCATGGTGCGCTTCATTGCAACAGACGGACACAGCGGGAGACATTTCCAGTGAGGTCCGGATGGTAACATCTGTGCTTGTAATGGCAGCTGTCTTGCGAACTGGAATGAAATTGCGAGTAGCATTTTATAACCGAAACCTTAACCAGTTATGGAAATTCCTCATTTGGGCAAAGTATGGACTGGACCAATACAAACCAGTTTCGATTGGTTTTCATCGGTTCGTTAGTCAGTTGTAACTGGTTTTGTGGTGCCTGAAAATTCTCACACACTAATAGCTTTCTGTCCATAATTTGTTTACATTAATCGGTTCACACAATCTTGAGATATGGCCATTTTAACAGATTATCGAATATGTGCTTGAAGTAGCTGGAACATTCAATATCAGACTTGTTAGGAAGTGGTTCCCACGCTTAGTAGTAGCTGTACCGGATGTACGGAACACCCCTATCTACCATCCGACCAAGTCCTGAGGCCAAAATGCAATGATGCGGATGAGATATGACCAATCTCGACCTGCATGTTAATAAAGTCTAGATATTTTGATATCAAAGTCAAATCTTGATGGACAAATATGCAAAAAATACGCAGAATTCGTGGAAATGTAGGGGATATAGGGGTGGGAACACCACAGCCACAATAACTGGTCATGACTGGTTTTTATCCAGTTTTGAAAATTTCGAGATTTTTTTGCAACCTTAACTGCAACCTATCTGTAACTAGACATAACCGAACCTTTTTAAGCGGTTACAAGTGGTCACGGTTCAGTTAAGTTAAGGTTATTTATCAGTTACATGACTGGACTTTACAACACTAATCGTTTCTGAATCATGGGGAATATCTTAGCTGTGCTTGCCTTCTCTGGGAGTGAAAACTTGAAGAAGGTTGACAGTGTGAAAGTTAGGGCTCAGGAGATTGATGCAAATAGTACTGATGATTCCTCAATAACAAGGACCAGTCGAGGTCCATACTTAGTGTTGGTCAATCAACAATTGTACGTTGAGTATTGATGAGCCTTGCAACATTGTACCATAAAAAACATAAAAAACATAGCATTGTGGTAACCCGGCAACAACTTTCAGACTTTTTGCTGAAGTAAACTAACTGTAAACTTGACCAACACCAAATTCACCACAATGGTCAGGTGTCTTCAGCCGCATGCTATTAGATTTCCTTTGCTCAATCATCAGGACCTTGCCCTGACTGCGGCAAAAAAAATTATTCTGAGACCAATGTTCTTCAACATATGAACCAGCCTAACAGATCCTATAGCATGGCACAACAATTGAACGAGCAAGGAAAAATATGGGCCCTTGAGGCAAGGAAAATCTATTCTACCTGTTTGCCTCATGGAACGATTGGCAAATCGCATCTTGGAAAGGTCTGGTTTCAGCATGGCGGCTATTGATTCCTTCCTATTGCTTGAAATTGTAAGCTTCCAGCACTGGTATCTAGTATTGATCTTCTCATTGTGCATTAGATTATGCGCCTCTCCATCTCTTTCAAGACTGCACAGCAGCTTCGGACGAGGATAGAGGCACTACCCTATGATGGAAGTGGATTATTATTTCTACTCAGGATGTGTTTCCAACCGCGCAAACCATCTTAAGCTTGAAGATTGAATGTTCCTCCGTTACAAACAGGAGTTATATACTCTCATAGGCTTTCTATTTCTACTTGACAGTATACTCATGGTGTGCTAGATATACAATGATGCTTTTCATTGTAACATCAAGAAGCTGTGCTTGCGTGATGTCGTCAGCCTCTATAAACTCAAGGCTCTATCTGATCTTCATACTAATGAAGCACTCAAATGGGTAAGAACTCGAGCATCAGAACTGATCTGGGATGCACAGTTCATCCGAGGAGCTCCTAATGAAAAAGTAGGTTCTTCTGGAACTTAGTAAGGCTGTTCACGGTTCTAACTTTGAGAAGGAACGCAAATTTAATTTTTCCCACAAGGCATTGTTCCATCTGTGTGTGTCAGCTTATTATGGTACAAGCCAAAAGCTGCTCAGCCAGTCCAAGCTGTTCAAAGAAGGTATTTTCCAAGCTGTCTTAGTTCTGGCTGCAACTGGCACATATTGTTTTTTTTTGGTCATGTTTCAAAGTACTGATTGGCAGCCCTTTTAGATCAAGGTAGTGTTCTGCTGTCTTGAAAAACATGGTACTATTCCCAAAGACACTAGACACATTGAGCAGCATGATTCAATGTGAGAAATTCTATGTTATGATGGGGCAAGTTGACAAGAATGATATTGGTGGCCCCTTGCTTGAGAAACAACTTGAAAAGTGGGCAGGCATGCTCTGTAAGTGTTTATTACTCTCCTAACATTTATGCTAATATTGCTCTTGTTTGATAGATAGGGTAGGATTCCAATCTGTAGGCAAATGTATTCCTAGAGATGAGGAAGAGTATGCCCTTGCTCCAATGATCTAAGATTATATATGATCTGTTAGAGTAACATTTCTACATCTCATCAACTATGAATATTGATTGGTTGTTGACTTGAACATTTGATTTGAGAGTGATTCAATTGGATATGGATCTTATGTATATGTATGTATATGTATGAACTGTATAGATATGTTGCAGAGCTGTACAGAGGTTGCACAGACAAGTAAATGTGAGGTCTGTATGAGTCTGTACATCAGCTTTCTCTTTCCTTCTTTTTTGAGTCATGAATTTCCTCCATCTACACATTTCCCTTCTTAGTCTCTGTCTTTGTTGAGGTGCCACAGTGCTTATTAGATTGAGGTTGCCTTCAAAATCCACTGGCTCATCATGAGACACTTTTGGAAAATCAATTGGTGCATGCAAGGATAATATTTTACCTGTCTCTGGTATGGTGAAAAGTTAGCAAAAGTATACTTTCAAACCCTATGTCTTGGTTGTGAGCGTCAAATGTGTGAAAGGCAGATTGCAAGTTGAAGAGATTGAGGAACTGATCAGCAAGGATAAGTTATGACATCTTGTAATTGAATTCCAAGTTTCTAAATACTTCATTCCATACTACATTTGTGGTTTTAGTATTTTCTGCATTTCTAGTAAGAAGAACCTTGATGTTTCTGGGATGTGTACAACGTGAAAGAGCCACATAGAGTTGGTGAACTAAGATTCAGTCTTCCATCTTGGTCACCCCAGCTTTGTTGTGGTAGAGGCATGTGTGGAAAGTCCAGCATTTTTTTTCATGTCTTCTGAGGTCCTGGTGTATGAAATATAGTCCATAGTCATAGATCTGCTCTTGAGTGGGCTCAGGAATGTGAAGAACATTGATGAGCTGGTGGCGCAAATCATCACAGATATTATCTCTGGATGTCACAGCTGGCCCGGGTAGGATCGGATGTAGCCTTGGAGGTGAAGACTAAGACGAAGGATAGTCGAGCAAGCGTAACGCCTGGCGAGACTCGAAGGCTAAGGGACCGAGAGTTCAACGAGGAGGATCTCACGAAGAGTCGCTTCACTCGAAGACTAAGGACACACCCGAAGAGGGCAGAGACTCGAAGGTACTGAGAGGCGAGGGACTCGAGGGGACGCAGAGAACTCAGGTGATATTCCAAGTAGCTCTAGCTTGAGGTTACAAAACGAGATGATACTCTATATATACTAACAAGATGGAATGCGAAGGAATCGCAAGGAAGGGACGCATCATCCGCAGTATGGATGATTAAGAAGCTGCGGAGGATCAGTAATACAGATGACGAAGCGATGGTGTCATCACGAGTCAGAAGGATAGGGAAGACCCGGAACGAAGACGGGAGAAACAGGAACAGGAGATAGGGAGAACTAGGACCATCAGCGATGTGGAACGAGACGCGAAATTGCCCGAGGTCTATGGTACAACGTGAATACAATGTAAAGGCGATAAGCATAGCAGAGGGAAAGGGAAAAGAGGTACATAGAGAACGCTGGGGACGATCGTAACACTGGATGCCTCCCACAATCTATGAGGATCCACAGGAGCAGAGTGAAATGATGATAAAAAGTTGTCTCAATTGAAATTCCATGCTAAAGTCAGCAGCCTCTTGAAGACATAGCAACCATTCTCTATTATCCTGCAACAGACCATGTGTAGGGCAAGCTTGCCTCTTTGAATGACTCATGCAGATGACCATTGACAGCGGAGGTCCTCATAGGAGGTAGCAGGTATAGAAAAAATACATAAGAATTCTATTTTCATATTATTATCATTATGAGAATTTATTGACAACACAGATAGAATATTTTAATTAATGCAGGAATGACGAAGAGTTCATCCAAAAAAGGGGAAATGCCAAGTGTTTCAGATTGGTGATCACTCCTCACCACGAGAATTGCTGAGTGCATTTGCCTTGTTTGGGCATAACCATAATCAGGTTGGGTATCAAAATTCCTTATTAGGCAAAAACCGGACCGGATCTACCAAAACCAGTTACAATCGGTTTTTGTCGGTTTGCTAACCCAATAAAACTGGTTATGAGGCCATGGAAAACTACTACTCATTCTTAGCTTTCGACCCATAGTCAAACATTTATCTTGAGATTGTAGATTATCATTTACTACTCTGGGCATTCTCTGTATCAAGTTGAACTGTGTTGACAACTACTTCCTATCCCAGAGTTTGACAAGCTGAGCCAAAGGAGTCAATGTTTTGTATCAGGAGAATCTTAAGGTTTTTGTCTTCTCAGACTATCACTATGGCATCAGTGTATTCAAATCTTCTAGCTGGGCATCTATCTACTAACAGAGAACCACTGGGGGCAAGTATGGCCCAAGTATTTCGTCTGACAGTTCAAAAGGCTACACTGCACTGTCCTCACCTAGGAAATCACTAATAATAGGCTCTTGCAACTTGGATTTTTTTTGCTATCCCTTGAAACTTGGAGACGCTATGAATGATAAGGAGAGAGTAGCCATAAGTTTATCAGATGTTCTATGTGTCACATAAGTTTTGTAGTAAGTTCAACCTCTACTAGCATTCTTTCTCTATTCAGTAGTGTGTCAACCCACTACTAGTCCCACTGTACTGTGCATCATGATTGAGCTTGAAGACAAAATCTGGGTCCTTTGGGACTAGTGGTATGCCTCTTGTCTTACAAGTATTAAGCACCAGGGCAGCAACAATATCACACCCCTCAGGTAAAGATTGATTTTCCTAGCCTCAAACAGCAGAATATTTTTCCAACCATTTCAATACTTTCTCAATATGGTGGTAAATTTTGCTAAGTACCAGAAAAGGAAGTGGTTTGAGTTCAAGAAGTGAATTACAAAATATTCATATGCTCCATGGCTTAAGTAGAATATTCACACCCACTGATATAAGCATAGTTTCCAGAATAATGATGAGCAAATGGAGTAGAGCACGCATAGCATCAGTTCATTAATTATACCCTTATAGCAGCTTAGTGTCTAATAGATAACAGACACTCCCTGGAATTGAATCTGATCACGTCAAGGCTGTGACAAACCATGGCCTTGATCTTGTCAGGTTATATTTTATTCACTTCTGTGAGGAAGCCACTGCCTGTAGCAGCATTACAAGCCTCAGAGTGACCGTACTCTTGGGATCACAAACACGACCACTATATATACTCAAAAGTGAGTGAAGGGGGGTGAGTGGGAAGATGTTCCAGGGATCCTGTGGGTCAGCTAAGGTGTAGACAAGCATTCTGAGCAATGGAATTCCAAGCAATTCTGAGCTCAGGAGAATGGGTCCAAAGCATGGGTATAGAGGAAATTTCTGTGGCCTCTGAGAAACGCTCTCATTCAGATGATTTGTTTGTCCCTTTAGACACCTCCATCACGTATCACAGTCTAGTTGTCAACCCAAACATCCATCTTACACATATCACAACACATTGGACATCCGGCCAGAAGATTAGGCTGCAAGCGATTGTCATACAGTCTGCTTATCATTGTGTTTGTTTGTTTCCTTACATGAAAAACTCCACCTCACTATATACTTGCTCATTTGGGTGTAATAGTGCATATGCTGGAACAAATCACATGCCTGGTAAGACGTACAGAGCAGTCCATTCATGATTTTGAGTTGTTCATGGTACCCAGACACATAATTGGTGCAGGTGGTCTGAACTGCAATAATGTGGTTCAGTCACTTCTGTGTAGTATGTAGATTGTGGAGTGGGCACAGAGAGTAGTAGTGGGCTTGGGAGGCCCAGGGGATGTCGCTGACATGCATGGGAGTGACATTGATATTGGGAACTGAATGCAATGTGGCATTGAATTGGGAATATGCTCCTGGAGTAGGCATGGAGTATGAGCTGTATGATGCTCAATAGTCCATCTGATTTATTGATGAGTGACCTCCAGGTGCTGATATCAGCACAGGGTTTGGTGCGGGGTGATGCAAATCCTGATGACAGCCCAGTGTAGAGCCCTGTAGGTCTCTGTTTGTATATAGGGCATTTTTCACACTTTTTAGATAGTACTACGATCATTCATAACTATCTCCAGACCTCCCTTTAGCAGTCTGAACCTCTTTCTTTTCATACCGGTAGTCCTGTACCTACAGACTTATCTTACCGCAGGCCGGAGACTGATCACTATACCTATATCCTATGTAGCTACAAAGTCCTGAGAATGCCCGAGGAGTATAGAACACTTGTATCAAGTTTGGGATAAACATTTTTCGACATTTACGAGTTACCACCAGCTAAGGAATGATTCCCTTTGCCTCAGCTTCCCTTTGCCTCAGCTTCCCCTCACCGTCCATCGCATCGCCGATTTGGACCTCTCCCCAACTATGTCTCCCTCCTCAACGAAGATTCCCAAACTCCCTGAACCCCTTACGCCCTACTGACTACATCCCCCTAGTCAGTAGTTGTTGTTCATACACCAGGTTCAACTATCAGGATTTTGTCCTGAAGCACATGTTCATGGCAGAAAGCTGGGGCTTTTGGTTCATGTTTATTGCACCAATCCTCCTTCAAGGCCAATTTAAGCATCAAGAATATTACACCCACATGCTTCTCCTTGCGAACATGATGAAAAACAAAAAGATCAAATTTGAGCTGATGATGGAAGAATGTAATTGAAGTCACACTTATTGAATATGTGGAGCTATATGAAAAGTAAGCATGTGTCTTGCTTCAATGACATTGACTGCAATACCAACATCATGATACTACTACTAGTACAACAAGCAGTGACTCTCAACATGCACACTTCCCATCCATGATTTGCTATATGCTCAAAGCAGCAGGAAATCAGGGATCTGATTCTATGCGCTGTGTAGACAACGAAACAGGTCCGGAGATAGGTTAGAAAGAGGAGGAGACTAGCTGAAAAGCGTGAAAAATCAGGTATATACGAACAGAGACCTACAGGTCTCTACAGCACCAGTCTGGACCAGCTGGACACCTCGTTGAAGCATTATTGTGGTCTCATTACAGCAAGATCACTCTGTGTCCTTTATACAGCATACCTTGATCAATGTAGTGAAAAATCAAATAAATGCTCAAGATGTAATAGGACCATATTGCATATTCCCTATGGGAACATGTCATCAAAGGATGTGTGTACCACTCACAATCATGTGCTTCATGTAGCTGCCAGGCTGACCATATGCAGGGATTGCTTGACCCTTGTCAACCTAACTATCAGCCTGACACAGATATCCATTGTAGAGTCAGACTATATTTGCGAGAAATTGTTGGTAAGCAGGTTAACAAAGTGATTGCCAGACTACCATGCATGCTCTATGGTTTCCTGGACAAAACTTCACATCTGAGGTGGTGGGAATAGGATACATACTCAAGACTCTCTCAAAAGAAGTGGTGAGTCCTCCTGGGATAATTCTTTTGTGAGTTTCACAACTTTCACTGCTCCCATCCACAAAGGAATCTTAATGAGTACACTCTCTTAGCAGTTTGAGGTGCATGATTGTATATCCTTCACCAAGTCTAAAACTCCCTGTAGTACAACAATGGCTATATGCTATACTATCTTTGGAGCAATTTATAGATGCAGTTTTGAAGGTAGTACTACATCCAGAGATGTGGACCACCAACCAGGCTGCCACTCAACAACTGGTTCAAGATTTGGATTTTTCTTTATTCACTTGGCTGACCAGCTATGGAGAAATGGACGTTACTGTGAACACCAAGTCACCCCTCCACACTGTGACAGCGCTAATACCTTTTACGACCACTTACTAAGCCTAGGCCAGGGTCATACATTTGGATGATCTTCAAGCCAAATTTGCTTACCTTCCAGGGACTAGTTTGTTGTTTCCTGGCAAGGTGTTGATGAGATATATATATCGACTTCATTTAATAGAATTCTCGGCTAATGACTGGCTAGCCAATGTGCCAAATCACCACAAATGACTGGCCAGCCAACATCTGCCGATGAAGTGAAAATCTTGGCAAACTACCGGTCGGCCAATGTAACCGGAACTCAGCATGTTGCCGACTGGCCAATGGGCTGTGGATGAATACTGTTCAGTTGAGTGATGGGCCAACAACTGCAAATTTGGCATGTTGCCGATCGGCCAACTGGCTAGGCATAAGTGCATCTCACAGCTCACGAATCGGCCAAAATAAAAACTCGGCATGCTTGCAGACTAGACAATCAGTATGTAGGGAAGCCCTTGCCGAAGCTACCTCAGCATTACTGCACTTTGTGATTTAATTTTATGAAACCTCCCTACTATGTACTCTAAGCAATAAACTTATTTCAGCAAAGGACTGTATGTGATGAAATGTTGCTTCAGCATGTCAGACAGGGCCAGTGCTGTGAGTAGGTCATGCGCAATTGAAAGAAACATTTCGAAAGTGTGATTGTTATGTGCCAAGGGGTACCTCTTGTCATGTAGATGAGTCTGCACAATCTGACAATGATAGTTATAGGGACAATCATAATCCTCCCCTTCCCTATCACAAATTCAAGTGTTGTCTTCATACAGTCATCAAAGTGATGATGATAATGATGCTCCAGCACTCCCATCCCCACCCCCACAAGCAATTCTGGTCCTCGAGGCTATTCTTGTTGCTCCTGTGGAGAGGTTATTTCCTCAAAAGGCAACCTCGTGTACAGGGACCAGCTTGTCATAAAGGTGGACATATTTTCCCTTTGTCATATTGTTATCTGCATCTGGCTTGATATTGTTAGGTCCAGGGGCAGGAAGATCATTGGGGCCAATTTCTTCCCAAGCCCCCCAGCAAGCTCCATGAGACATGGCTAATTACTATCCACCTGGTGCTGGTGTTGGATATGGATTAAACTATGATGTTGTTGCTCGTAGGTTAGATGCTCCCCATTATCCTCTGGCTGCAGGTGGCTCAGGTGCTCCCTATCATATCCACAACCATATTATGGTGGTACTCTAGCAGGATATCCATACCCTCTTCATATGGGCCAGGGTGGAACAGAGGGTTGATTAAAGCAGTGCATAGGATGGAATTCAAATACATCATGATGTAGAAGATTTAGATGCTGACTATGAATCTGATGAGTTATGAGTAGATAATCTGAAAATTGTATGCTGTTCTTGAATTGGAGAAATGTGGATGTTAGATCAGCTGGACTATAGAATCATTTGACTTGGCTGGCTGATAATCAATTGCAATTCAATGGTGAGTGAATACGTGTCAGGATATAGAATGTGGGTTCATGAAAGACAATATTTGTGTGTGAGTGACAAATGAATAGGGCCTTGCTCGATCTGTGTTGATTTGAGTGAAACTCCATTTTTGATTGAAGTGAGTGCCCAAGTGTATCAGGAATACTCTCAGTAGTGGTAGGGATACCCTCTACTTGTGACAGTGGGGGATTCCCTGTGTCAACAGCATCAGGGTATTAAAGCACCGAGCTCCGAGAGTGCTAGAACACTAGCTAACACCTAAAACAAACAAAGGACTCACTAAGGAATATGAACACTGAGGATCATTAGCATAAGAGACTATGCGCTTGCTGCTTACTGCGGTGCATCGCAAAGGTTCCTTGTTGGTGGACGATGAGGACAATGTGAGGACTTAGTATGCAATAGAGAACAAGAAAGATAAACAATAACTAGAATAGAGAATATGTAGTACAAGTGTCTAGGGTGCTGTAGTAAGAGCAGGGTGAGTATAAGATTTATTTTCAGTTTGACCACTCATCGATGACTAGGTGGATGTCCATCTTCACATCTTCCTCCTCGTGGTGACCTTGGCAACCTTGTTTGGAACAGTCAATTTTGAAGGATGTACCAATACAAGTGGATCCATGTTGTTCCATTGACGATGTCAACAAAGGGGACAAAATCATGGTAATGTAATGAAGGGACAAAGAGATGAGGGGGACAAAGACAAGGGGACAAAGAGACAAAGGGGACAAAGACAACATTGATGGCAAATGAATGGTGTGTACAATTTATGTCATTGAAGTCTCAGCTATTAGCAATTCTCATTCGCTCATCCGAATCACTCACTGCTTTTACTAAATGGTCATTCTATGTGTCAGTTTCTTCAATTCCTTTCACCGTCAGGCGAGTTTATTCAGCATCTCCGCAAGACACAGCAACCAAAATGCATTCAAGTACATCAAGAGAAGGAGGAACAGATTTGTCAATGTCCTACTTGCTCTAGTTCTTCCCACTCCCCCCATTATACACTGTCACCTTCCCACTCCCTCTGTGATGAAATGCATGATGAAACAAGAACCTTAGATGGAGGACTTCTTTGTAGAACTGACTACGTTAACAACAATCTTTTATTCCCTCAAGACGAGGTTGATGACCATGCCAAGGAAGATGAACCTGAGGAGGAGAAGGAGGAGGGAGGAGGAGTCGATGTGCCAGATGTTTGCACCGACAGATGATGCAGAAGACAAGTGAGTCTATATTGAGTGCTTCATTGGTCGTGGTGAAGTCACTGTGCCTGCACTGACTGACTGTATAGATATACGAGAAACTTGGACTTTCTTACAAGAACTCTAAGGAGTTCAACAAGATTGTGGACACCCTTCCTAGTCCACGACCATTGTTTGTACATCATCAAGTTGAAGTTGCAGGTCAGGTCTCTTTGACTGGTTTGCTCGGGACATTATTGAATGTGTTCAGGCTTTAATTGGTGACCCTGAAAATACTCAATATCTTTGTTTTATGCTGGAATATCAGTACACGGATGCTAGCAAAGTGGAGAGAATATACCATGAGATGCACACGGGCAAGTGGTGGTGGACCACACAAGTGTTCTTCGTCATTACAGTAGATAAGCACTTAAACCGGAGTAGGCTAAATTAGAGAAGCAGAAGCCTGGCGCAACTGTTGTTCCAATCATCCTCTCATCCGACAACTTAACACAACTGATGCTTTTCCACAACAAGACTTCATATCTTATATATCTCACCATCAGAAACCTCCTGAAATCCATTCGACAGAAGCTGTTGTGTCATGGTCAACTTCTTTTGGCTTATCTCTCAACAACATGTCGCTTGATCCACATAAATAATAAGTCTGTGCACTGTATGAACAACAAACTGACTGGGAGGATGTAGTAGTAGGATGTAAGGGGACCTTGTGATAGGCTTGACCCTAAAGGGGTTCAGGGAGTTCAGGGAATCTTAGTTGACAATAGAGACGTCATTGGGGAGAGGTCTGACGGTAGTCCGGAGGTGCTGAGGGTAGCCCAGTCGTGTAAAGTCTGGTAAGGAGGACAGGGAGTCTGGTGCATTAAAAAAAAGATAACTACAAGGTAATAATAGGAGTCTCCAGTCTGCGACGAGCACAGACCAGTCTATGTGAGGTAAGTCTGGGCATACAGGACTATCGGTATGGTAAGAAAGAGGTCCAGACTGCGAAAGGCAGGACTGGAGATAGGTAGAAGGGAGGCGGAGAAGTATCTGAAATGCATGAAAAGTAGCCTTATACGAACATAGACATACAGGGCTTAGACTACAGTGCCGCCAAACTTTGGCAAATTTATTTTACACTTGTCATAGTCATCTTGTTGCTCCTCTTCGTGAAGCTGGTATCAATGGGATTGATATCATCAGCGGTGATGGCACACACCGCCATGAGCATCTGATCTTGGTGTGTTATGTTGGGAATTATCCTGAGCAGTGCTTAGTCACAGGTGCTTACATGGGAGACTGTCCACTGTGCAAGTGTTTATATGAAGAGTGAGAAATTCATCCTTTGGATGCAGCTTTCCGGGATCTCGACATGATTCTCAATGCTCTGGAACAAATAGGATTACCATTGTATTCTGCCATATGTCATGATGCCAGAATCAAATGTTACAATGTCCATTTGGGCTGACCTACCGTACATTAATATCTAGGCAGCGGCGGACAGTTCGTAGACTCCGGAAGCAATCCGGTCTTTGATGATCTGGATGGCCTGGTCCCAGGCTTTTGTTGCAGTTGCGTCCCAAAAATGCAAAAAAACCAGACTGAACTGGACCTTCAACAAACACTAGTGGCACAAGATACAGAACAAGATACAGAACACAGTACAAACTGAGTTATGGAATTGGGAATAGAAGAAGTCAAGAAAGATGGGGATACAACTGACGAAACAAAAGGAGAATGTGAGAGATCTCCCCTACCGGACAATGGATCATCGAAACTCAAAAACCCATCTCTACTACGGGTTGGTGGCTAGCACTAAGAAACGATGGCAACACGGACACCTTTTGGTCCAACGACGGATAGGTAATTTAAAAACTTTGCCCGAATTCGGGTTGCAAAGAGTAATAGTTTCAGTACCATCGGGAAAATCATTAGTAGAAGTGGACATAACATAATGAAAAGGATGACCAAGAAGAAGATCAAAATTGGCAAGTGGAATAACCTGGACCTGGAGGGCAATCTTGCCTCCTCCAAAGTCAAGCTTGAGGTTCTCAATTACTCTGACAGTTGAATCTGTACTGGTGTTGGCATTTGAGATGGTGATAGTGTGATCAGACTGGCACAGCAGCCCAATGGATTTCCACATGTGGACCGGCATCACGACAATCTTGGACCCAGAGTCCAACACTACGTTCAGCAAGCGTCCGTTAGCCAAGATGGCACCTTCGATGGACTGGGATGATGTGGTGGGATCAACTCCTTGACCGGAATCAAAACGGTACTTTCTAACACGCAATCTAAGAGGTGGCGAGGGGCAGTCTCATCATCGAGAGGGAACAAGTATTTATATTGACCAATGGGCGCAGGAGCAGAAGACTGAGGGGCAGAGGTCATAGGCTGTGGGAGAGCGGTCATCTGAGATGACAGACCAGAAGACGAGGACGGAAATGAGGGGCGAGCGGACGTAGTGGCAGGGTCGACAGCTTTGGTGCCAGAGGAGGGTCAGGGGTCGATGATCGTGATTTGCTCAGCTCGGGGAACATGATCTCCTCGCTTACTGATGTGGTACGAGGGGGATCCATGCGAGGTGGCTTCCATCGAAGGAGACTCAGTTTCTT
>JBBPOJ010000699.1:0-21855 GCA_038091395.1 Leccinum rimulosum
CCCTTTGATACCGTACTTACCGGTAGTATCGTCCTTGTGCTCTAGCAGATGCGCCAACGCGTCGCATATTGTAGGCAGGACGATCAGCGCCAAAGGTTCGTCCTCGCGGGAATGTTGCCGTGTGCATATCAGGAGCACCATATCCAGCAAGTGTGCCAATTCCTCTAGGTAGGTTAGCGGATCGACACTTACAGGTGTAGATGTGATGTACAGCGAAAAAGCAGCTAGAATCAGTCAATATTGCATTCGACTCGTCATCGTGCGTAATACTTACATGCCAGAAAAATGTTCACGTCTCTGCTGCCCGTGCCGAGACGCCGCATAGCCTCCTCGGTAGCCACCGTCACCTCGTTGAGTGGAAAATCAATTCCGGATATTTTTGCAGCTGCCAGACAGGTGAGGAGGGTTTCGCAAAGTAACTCCCGCTCGTTTGGAGGCATTTCAAGTGCTCGATCCCCAACTGCCTGTGCGAATTCGATAAATGCAGCCATGTCCAATGGTTCTACCCTTTTCGATATCATGATGATGAGAAATTGCATCAGTTGCGCCGCGTGGCTTTCACTCGATTTTGAGAGACCGTTTTGGGACAAGGCTCTGAGCCAATTCGATCACCGTATCTCGGATCATTTCTTACCAAACGCTTACGATTTTGTTTGCATAAAACCTTGAATCGTTCAGCGGCTGATCGACGAAAAGGTAACATAACAATACCTTGATCAAGCGCTTCAAGAAAGCGAAAATGATTGTCTTCCACAGCCGCCTTCCAGGCTTCACGGATGCATTGCCCTCTCACCAGTGACAGGCATTCGATGACTAGATCATTAACTGCTGGGGTCTCTACAAAGCACCGAGAAACCGAAGCTGAGTGCTCACAAATATAATATTGTTCGTTCTGACACAGGCAGCCAAACAGAACCATCAATGCCTTGCAGCATTCCTTCGAACTTTGAATTCCACATGAGTTATGGTTCATCCACTGAGACATCAATCGACAGCTTCCATGAAGTATGTTCATCATGCTTGCCGAGAGCTGCTTGGAATGTCCTTCGGCGGACAATACCGAAACGAACCGAAAGATAAGGTCCTAAGGAGTGGTCAACGGCATGGTCCAGCGCAATAACATACGGTGTTACAGTCATTATGTTGATCAGTGCCGCCTGATTACTCGAGTCAGTAGACATTAGATCTGCGACTTCCAATGCCCCTGGACCTGCGCCATGGTGTTGCATGTAGGTCGTCGTCTAAAGACCTGAGAGGAGCTCGGTTTCGACAATAGAAACAAACGCACAACATGCATGATCGTGTCCGCATACAAGTTACGATGATCCAGCCAAATGCTCCATACCCAGCGAGGAACGATTCCCCATCGTATGACGACGCTTGAGGGAATATCAAGATGCTCCAATGGACTCAGGATGTTCATTTGAGTGGGGTACCCTTCCTGGTTCAGAACAAATCGCAGAAGTTGTATTGCGGCGGCCATTGTTTGGGGACGAAAGGCAACCACGTGGTCTGCGTCACTAGCTGTATTTTGTGTCACGTCAGCGGCCTAGGACGATGGTCAATCGTTGAGCAAAGGTCGCAAAACTGTCCTCACCGCAAACAGTGTAATTGCCATTGCCCCCATAAGACGCTCCTGCTGGACCAGGAACCGCAGGTCGGGTCCCGATACCGAACGCAACTCGCCCACCCGAGCTGCACTCTGTCTCACAAATTCTGAAAACGTGGAAAGCAACTGGTGTATGCTGTGAAATGTGATCTGATCTGATAATGCTCTGACCGTGTATCGTAGGTGACTGACCCATTGTCCACACCTACTTGTGCCGATAGTACAGGATAGAGAATATACCTCCCTAGCATCAATCTTATGGACAACCGTTTGGCAGCAACTGAAGCACGCTCCGACAAAAGCATGGATGGGAGCATATCCCAGTTATCTGCATCGTGTGAGATGCATTCGTTTTTTTTTTGGCGAAACTTGACCTACCTGGCAGCTGCATTGCAGCACGAAGGTTATCCTCTTCTCTGTGCGTCTTCAAGGACTCGGGAAGTGACTGGTCGAAGTGACCCCAATCCAGGCCCACTGCTATGTATGCAATGACATCGCAGAGTTTGGCCAAAACGACGTCCACCCAGCATACAATCGCCAGGGGCGCAGAGCTCGGTTTGAAATCCTTTGCTGCGATGATGCGAAAGAGTCGGCGGTATTGAAAGAGAAGATGCAAGAATGATGGTCTCACTGGATTCGTCGAGGGAATGAGGGAGTGTATGGGTTTTGGAGGAAACTGCGTGACGTACGTAGGCTCGCCACATCCGACACGAAATTGTACGAATGGTCAGTGGCAGGTTCCAGTTGTAGCACAATATCGAACAAGGCAAGTATCCTGTTAGCACAATTTTGAATGAGGCCGTGAAGCGCGTCATCCTGCACAAGGTTTTCATAAAAAGGCACTATGATAGAGTGACGTTGACGTACCTTGCGGACAAGTCGAAAGTCGAGTGTCGCGAGGGTGTCCACAGCCCAGCTGACAGTTTCCTTGTCTGTTGAATCGTGACTTGGCGTAGCGAACGAGTGAGCAAATGTTGTCAAGCTAGCGACAGTGTCAGTGGCGAGCTCGGGCTCAGGGTCTGAGTCAGTGTCACTGGACATGAAAATCAAGTTGTGGCTAAATGCGTAGAAGCCGAAACGGATCAAGGTACTTATAGTATGTACTACTACGCGACGACCTTACTTTTAGCCTAGGAAAGTTGGCGAAAGTATCACAGTCCGTTTATCGATTTCAGATATGAAGTAATCTCTGTTTTACATTCAAGAAGATTTTCATTTTGCGAGACTATAGACTCGAACACTTCGCTGGAATCCGCCGTCTGTGAGCTCGGTCAGAAAAAAACAAGGTCGGCCAACAAAGACTTGTGAGCACCTGTCCATCGCAAAATTCGACAGGCTGCCATGGTTCGTCTTCCTCAGCCCTTATGGCAAGCAGCATTTCTCTCCGAGCGACCGACATGCCGCCCTGAAAGTTTTTGTCGTCTCCAGATTTGCGAGCGGAAACCTGGACCTCTTTTGCATCTGCCGCCTTCTTCTCTTTCTTGGGGGCAGTGACGACTGGGAGCACTTCATCCGGATCTGGGGGTGGACCATCATCGCTTTCAGAGTCAGACCCGCCTCCCCTCGAACGCCGCGTTTTTTGAGACATGATATCGAGATAAGTCAAGGCCGGTCGAAACTGGTGCGTTTCGCTGATCGGCAGAAGGTGTAATCGGCCTTGTGCATCCTTTGTCAGAACGGATTACACCATCTGGACACCCTTGGCCTCTCACCGTTTCGCATGACCCCAAGCATATAGGCACCACATTGGGGAACGGCGTCGCTCCGCATTCGACTTTCTGTCAACCTGGGATCTTCCCCTTCCTTGAGCTTCACTCGATCCTCTTGATTCTTCTCGCAGTCATCCTCCCGCTGAGCAGCCCCAAGTTCTTTGCTTTTCTCGTGATTCCATACTTCGGGGCGCGCGTCAATTGGGACATGGATCTCGATCTTGCGAGACAAAGGTTTGACGCGGGCGCGGATCCGTTTACCACTGACGGTCGCTGATGGGGGTGCTTGAAGAGGCCGATTAAGAAGCGGGAACTGATGGATGTGCACGTTCTGACTGAACCTGTCCGAGTAGTGGATGGGGAGGACGCTCACAAGCTCGTCGTGTTCGAGCTCCATCGACAATTCAATCGTCTGGTGGATGGTTAGTTCATAAGAAAATAGAACTTGAGAGACGGGTGAATGATGTGGATGGGTTACCAAATACGAAACTTTACTCTCTGATATGACATCCGACAATACTCCCGATGATGATGATGCGTTCAAAGGAAAGAAAACGTTGTACGAGGCCAGCACACAATGCAAAAACTGGAGATATTCACCTGATCGTCTGGCTGTTGTTCGCGGGTCATTGAACTCTGCTGCCGTCGCCGTGATCAGGAATGCATTCGAAGCTGACGAGGTATCTCCATCTCAGCGTGCCAGCCAACCGAACCAACTGAATCGTTCAGCCCGGTTCTTCAGCCAATGTGTCGTTCCTAGACGCTCAGGAGGAACACCTTTTGGTCAAGTTGTACATCACCAAGATTCCCCAGCTATGTGGACATTTCCGGTTCCCCGAGGAGGTCGAAGCTACTGCGATAACATATCTCAAGCGCTTCTATCTCAGAAACACCGTCATGGATTGGCATCCCAAGAATGTCATGTATGTTTATCTGATGCCATGTGTCCCGTCGCTGACGAGGCAAATGCATACAGGCTGACAGCTTTGTTTCTGGCAACCAAGACAACGAATAACCCTATATCCCTCGAGTCATACACGTCTAACATCCCTCGAACGTCCCCTTCCGACGTACTTGAATTAGAGTTCCTCGTGGCTCAAAGTCTGAGTTTCGAGTTTGCCGCATGGCACTCTCATCGAGCCCTATGGGGCCTCTGGCTTGACCTCCAGGTAAAGCGCCACCAGTCGACCGCTTTTTCCACTCATTTCCTTCCAGTCGTTGTCAGATGTCACGAAGGAGCAGCGACCACGAGACGTTTACGAGGCAGCACTCAAACTTGTCCGCAACTCGCGGTTTACTGATGCTGAACTCATCTATGCACCGTCCCAAATAGCGCTGGCGGCGCTGTCGCTCGCTTCTCCATTTCTTGCACAAAAATGGTTTGACTCCAAGTTATTGGGGCCTGGCGAGGCGTCGTCGGAAACAACTATGAATGCTATCAATGAAGTCAAAGAGTTGATTACGCATGCAGGACATCCACCAGACGTCGAAGCAGTTCGGGAAGTCGATCGCATGCTCAAGTTGTGCAAGAATCCGGAAAAGGTGGTCGGAAGCAAGGCATATCTGGCTCGGAAAGCGGAAGAAGAACACAAAGCAGAAGTGAAACGCAGTAAAAAGGCTGAAGCCATACGTCGTGCTCAACAAGGAGACGATCCCTTCGGCAGCACGCTTCACGAGGGTCAACATCCTGATCGTACGGAGGAACTCGATGACGACGATGACTGATAACCATGTTGTTGACCATATTTTATGACTGTCTTCACAATCCATGCTCATTTTAAATGATAGTTACAAGTCTGGTGCATTCTACAAGAATACGAGGTGGAGGATGTAATGTGCCCACTGATTAGAATTAGATCTTCCCAGGCGACATATAATGTTCGATGGGTTGGATGAATGGTTTCATGCTGTTGGCTACACATTGACCTTTGCAGACCATGGCCACAAGGGCTGGATCGCAAGGCTTCGAAAGAGCCGAGAAAGTTTCAAGGATTGGGGTCGTGGATTAGTTGTTCGATGATTCTTACCAAGTTCCGAAAAGATTAGAAAGCTAATTGGACAACAAGTGATACAACTGTGGGTGGATACATTTCTTTCAGTTTCAAAAGCCTGTGGAAAAAAAAACAGTGAGAGAAAGGCAAGTTGAGAACACGGGAGACGGACAGCACTGGCAATCAAACGGGCAAAGAGGGGTGTCTGGACGAAACGATTCAGGAGAGCGAGGAAGGATTGGGTGGAATGGTCACCTCCGCCTGTGGTAGAGATGCCCAGTTCGTCCTCCTTGTAGATGGAGAAGCCATCGTCTGTCTTACGACCTGAAGGGAGTGTAGATGATGGAAGTCAAGGCAAGGAGCGACGTACGAGGGGCGGATCCCCTGGAGTCTTTGAAGCGGTCCTCGTCTGACTTTGCGGGCTTTTTAGATTTTTCGCGACGTCGTGCTGGCTTTTTAGATGGGTCGAGGACGGTTTCTGGATGATGGCGAGACTTGGATGAATTTTTTAGCTGCTCAGGGTGTGACGATTTTATTTTTTTGTTTGGAGGTGCCGTAGATGCGGCGTTGAAGATGTCGTCGATTTCTGACATGGCGCGGGAGAGTTGAGGCGCGCCTCGTGAGAACAACTCTGCTCGACGACTCAGACGACGACGAACCCCCGTGCAGACCATGCTGTGAGCGTCGTACTCCTCATACTCCCTCTTCCGTCTGTTCGCCCCCGCTCACCCTCTAGTGTAGACCTCAGCAGGCACGATCTCAGAACGCGCAGAACGTAGGCGCACCGCCCTTTCCGCAGTCCACCGAACCCTTGTTCCTGGACCCCAATGCCGCCGCAAAGCAGATGGCCGCCCTCAATGTCGTCAACATGCAGCGCCAGCTCACAAATGCCTACCCGCGTCCGCTCACAGCGTCATCGTCCCAGGTTTCGCTTGGCAGAACAAGTCCGGGATCATATCTCGGCGGAATGCATTCCCCTTATAATCAATCAAACGCGCTACAGCCTGCCATGCTAGACGCCCCTGCTGCCATGCAATTTGCCCCCCATTCCGGTCTTCAAGTTCAACCCGCTTATGCGCCCGTCCACGGCCACCAACCCAACCATGCATCAATGGAGCCCTCGATGCCCTCATCCAGTGCCCCCCCTCGACATTCTCCGAACGTGATGTCATCCAAACAAAAACAGCGCAGCTTCTTGGCCAGCCTTGCTCAGGTTCATCTTTCCAGAGGTAGTCCTCTCCCTCCCGCCTTAACCGCCGTTCAGTATCCGCCCAACTACGACCCCGCATCCTCGCAATGGAAAAACTTGGAATGCTCCACCGAAATAGGCGCATTTCGTTTAGCTGGAAAGGACGTCGATCTATTTAAGTTGTGGGTCATCGTATCCCAGTTTGGCGGCGGTCAAAAGGTACTTTGTCAACATCGCCCTTCATACGCCGTAATCCATTCTCAATCATATCTAGGTAACGCAACAGAACGCATGGTCACAACTGCTTCCGCGGTTCGAACTTCCCGAGTATCTCCCCGCCCCTTTACCGAATGGACAGCGCACGACCTCCACCGTCTTGGCTCATTATTATAATGCCATCATCCAGCCTTTCGAAGAGGTTTATCGTCGCGGCCTTCAGGACGCAAATCGCAAGGCGATGATGACAACGGGCCGTCCCCCAAGCGCGCCGGGTGTCCCAAATAACCCTCCCAGTATGCATCCTCAAACTCCAAACTCAGCACTCCCAGCCTCATCTTCTCATATGCCCGGTTCTGTTAACAATATGATGGGACTGCTGAACCAATCTGTATCAGGTGGGCAAAACACGTCCACATCAATCACTGGTAGCCCCACAGCTCCTGCATCACCGCATGGGGTGCCAATCGCATCTCTCTCAGGAACCCATGGCTTCTCGGACTCTTTAGCCAATCATTCGTTGGTGCCTCCGCAGAGCAACACGGCCATGTCACCCCTTCCTAATTCTGTGGGAAATGAACACCACGAACAAGATGCTCCGGGTATGAAACGTAGGCTGGAATCCGAGGAACGCGATGGCAAGCGAGCGAAGTACAAGCTAGGTAAGTTTTGGTTTGGCGTTTGGCGTACGTAATTAGTGACATTGAGCGGTCGATAATAAGGTGGGATGGAATCGCCAGATGTTGTCAGTGTTTTCTCCTCCCCTTCTTGGAGACCTCTAAACATCTTCACAGTTGCCCTCCATGTCAGCCTCGGGGGACCGCTCGGTCCCGCAGAACCCAGCAAGCTCGGACACACCTCCTGCCTCGTCGCGTCCGCCACGTTCTCAGTTCACGAGGACAAAAATCGAGTATATACCACTAGCGCGCGAAGTGCACACCTATGGAGGGCGCGACTTCAACATGTTGGAAGACGAGTATCAACGTGCCCAACGTCGCCCTATGCGGGATATCAACGAGTGGGGAACGGTGGACATCGAAGCGCTCACGATGTCCATCCGTTGTCGACTGACGGTGGAACTCTCATACGCTCTAACCACGCTCACTCTTCTTTCGACAATGAAGGGCCCCACTCCCGGCTCAGGCTTTCCTATTGCTCAGTGTACGGATCTATTGGAGGAGGTGTTGGATCTTCTGGAGGATGAAGCATTCGATGGAGTCGCTGATGCGCCGCAGTATTGCCTGACGGAGAATACCCTTATACCACGTCATCGCGAATTGGTGACTCTCGCTCTTGAAACAGAGCTGCTGCCATTTGCGGGATTAAAAAGCGACCGTAGCTCACGGGAGACGGGTCATGGCCCGCGGCATCGGTCGGGTCAGATCATTCTCGCTGTTACCAACATCATCCGGAACCTGTCTGTCATTCCAGACAACATGCAGTTTATGGCGAGGCACGACCGAACACTGGAGCTTTTATTGCGCGTCTGTGGAGTCGCTGTCCCGCAGGAGGGTGGTCCACCACGAGCAGCATCACCAGCTCTCTCCATTCCTGACGTAATCAACGTCCGTAAGGATGTTCTCAACATTCTATCCAATCTCTCGGTCATGATTGCTTTCCCCCAATCTACTCTCTCCGGGTCTACTACCCGCATTTGTATCCGAACATTCGAGCTTGTTGCATCCATCCTAATCGAACCGGCGGATGCAATACCTCCGACGCAGATGCTGAAGCTCAGTGGCATTCCTTTCCACAATTGCAAACCACCATCTCTTTCTGATACGGCCCTCGATGTCTTCACACATATTGCTCACCTTGATCACAACCGGAAAGTGTTTTCGAAAGTCATTCCACAGCAATGGCTGTGGAGTCTGATGGAGACTCTCGTTTATCGGTTGCCAGTGAGCGATCTTGACTTTGCGTTTCTCTCACGAGAACCGTGGCTGTCATATCTCGAGAAAGCAACAATGGCAATATATGTCATCGCGTTCCTATCTCCCCCAGAATTGAAGAAAAGGATAAAGTCAGATCGGTCGCTCCACTTTTCGCAGATCATGCTTCGCATGGCCCAGAGATTTGCCACTACCAATGCTTCGCCGGAGACTCGACAATGGTTCTTGTGCGCTTCACGGAGGGCGATAGAAGCGATGAAGGCCGTCGATGGCGGGGAAGATGCATTCGACACGTCACAAGCTACGCAGCCGACGCTTGCGTTCGGGATGGGCTTTGGGGAGTCAGGAGAAACAAACGTGGAGAAAGGGATGGGGATGCTTGCTGGTCGTCGGGATGCGGCATGGGAACTACTGATGCAGAGAGATCTAGATCCGACGATGTTTGCCGAGTTGGAGAGTCTGATGAGAGTAGAATAAGGATGAAGTTCTGTGCACGCGGTTTAGCGATGATTCTAGTGTCATGTACCCATCTCGATCTACGTATGCTAGTGCTTGGAGCATGATTAAGATTTGTGATTGTGACGGTGTGGCGATCCGCACAGCACCAACCGAAACGTTGATCGTATCTACCACCAGCATCAGCAGCAGACGCGTAAATGCCTGCGGACACGGCGCCCCCTCCGCGATACTCACAGCATGGACCAGGCAATGTCTTGCGCACCGACTGTCCGTCTGACGAGTCTGGTCTCCAATTGCTTATTGTGCCAGCCCTGGACGGCATAAACTTCCAGAAGGGTTACGTTGGCGCTGAAGGGGAACATGCAGCAATGGAAGGCGAGGTGCATCTCAAAGGTGCCCAACCTGGCGCATGGAAGAAGTTGTCAGTTCGTCTTATTCCTCCTTGACGACAGCCTGACCGAGCTGGGCGAAAGGTCTATGTCTTTGCGCACGACTGAATCTGCGCATGGACGGGAAATTGAACTCTTCGCTTCTGAAATGGACGTGGCTTCGTTCCCAGTCGACCCTTCCGAAGCCATTCAGACCTCCTTCCCATTCGCCATTCCACTCACGCCAGACGTACCCCAATGCGTTCACACCCTACACTCTTCAGTGATGCACGTACTGAACGCGACACTGCACCCGGTGGATACCACTCTTCCCCCTATGTCAAGAGAATTGTTGGTACACACGAGGCGCTATACGTCACACACGCATACCGTGGCTATCTCGCCTGAAAAGCACGTAATCCATCATCCGGTGCGCGTCGAAGCAGAGATCCCGAAATCAACCTTCATCGCGGGAGAACCAATTCCTGTCTATGTTACTGTGCTGCCTCCACCTCGCCAACTTGTCCTGGAAGGTGGACTTAGGCTCCGTAATATCAAGGCGGAGCTCCTTCGTGTAGTGGAGGTCAAGTGTCTCGATGACTTGGAGCGCGAACTGCAGAATCATCCACAGGAAACGGTGGGATACACACCAAGTAGAACCGTCGATTCTCCGCTCGAGGGTCCGTCATCTGTAGCGCTTGCTTCAGCTCCAGAAAAGTCAAGCGGATGTTTGTCAAACTCTGCTTCACACGTCACCTCTGTATATACAACCGTCATCTCCCGTTCTGGGGCTTCTTGCAGATTCCATACCTCGCATCCGATTCGACTACGCTTCGTTCTACATCATGCTTCGCCCTCTAGTTCACCACCCGATCATCCGCGGTCTCTTGCTGAGGGTAATTACCCCTACGTGGATAATGATCCACAATGCGTCTCTATCACCCAAACAACGCTTCTGCACGAAGTATCGTTCGTGTTGAATGTCCACACTTCCTTTGTCGACACCACGAAGAGGACTGAGACATTGTACACGATTCGCATTCCTATCAACATTATCCCACCCCCGGCTCCACTACCCGAGGTTGAGGAATGGGTAGACGCTGCATATCAAAAGAAGCATGATCGCCCACCACTCAAGACCGTACGGCAAGAGGATACCGAGGTTGAGATTTCTGCTCCTTTGTATCACGATGGAGAGGCAGGTCCAAGCTACACACAGCCTGGAGCCCCTCCCCCATTCGAAGACAGGGACATCCCTCCACCGCCCTTTTGTCCATCCGAGGAACCTACTTCTACTGGCCCGCCCACTTTCCAGGAGTCAGAGAACGAAATATATATCCCTCCCGACGCAGAAGTGCATTTTGCAACGCCTCTGGCGGAGACCGTCATAGTTGGCGAAGGCATCGTCTTTGGCTTTGCCTCTTCTCAACAATTTGATGGCCACACCGACCCCCTGCATCGAACAACGACTCCCCCACCCTCTGTTGAACAGGCAGCACAAGACCCCGAGGTCACCGAGTTTGTAGATCTTTCTCAACCACATCGAGTCTTGGGACTGATTGTGGAAGACCAACCCCCGCCTCCGCCCCCGCTTCTGGACGATCCGTCCGACCCACCCCCTTCCATAGACTCCGCTTTTAGGTCCCCGACGTTACCTGTTCCTGACCACTCGTTCGCCCATGATCGCCACTCGTTATCTCCGGCTGGTGGGGTCATGGTTCAAGGTTCATCCCATGTATCGGCGCCTCCACCGTATTTGACACCCAACGACCAAGAGCAGGTCGCGAGACCTCCACCTTACGTGGACTTCATTCCTCTACATGATAGTCGGTAAGATGTGTTTGAGTATGTTAATCGGACTGGCGTGTGTTCGTCCACGGGGCCGAGATTCAGTGTACTGTGCAGTAACCAACTAGAATTACAGAAGGAAGCAATTACGGGAGAAAGGTCGTTTCATATATGTCGAGGGTTCATGTAATGAATCATAGGATAAACGACAAAAATGGTTCTCCAGAATAATAACAGATGTATAGCTCAACAGTTGCAAGCATCTTTGGCTTTGGCTTGGTTTTCCTCCAAGCTAACACCACCCTCTTGCTGTGACGCACCGGCCCGATTCCCTGTAATACCGTTTCTACCAACACCACGATTAGACGCCAAGATGTGTTCGATGGGTATTTTCTTGGCTGCATAAGATTCAGTCAGACGGGACAGCAAAGTCGGGGAAAGCAAGCGGACCGATTTCTGTGAAAATCTCTACGACACCCTCTCCGGTCTTGGCACTGGTCTCGAAGAAAAGCAAACCAGCCTCTGTGGCATATGCTTGGGCTTCCTCCCGAGAAACCTGTCGTAGCGATTCCTCTCCTGCGCCGGGACTAGGTGTTTCTCCCGGGGTTGCAGTAGCATCGTCTGCCTCGTCTTCAGACTCAGTCGCAGGGGTTGCACTTGGGAGAGAAGCAGATGGTTGAACCAAATCGACCTTGTTCCCTGCGAGCGCAATCACGATATTGGGATTGGCCTGTCTTTGCAGCTCCTTGACCCACGACTTTGCTTTCTCGAGGCTGGACGCTTTCGTAACGTCATAGACAACTACGGCAGCCTGAGCGTTGCGATAATACATGGGCTAGGACATGGGGATATAGCCATTGTGGACGAGACGAGGGTGAATGTACTCACAGCAAGAGAATGGAAGCGCTCCTGGCCGGCAGTATCCCAAATTTCGTAACGGAGTACGCGATCTTCTAGGCGACATTTCTGAGTCAAGAAAGCCGCACCGATAGTGGGTTCTTTGTTCGGTTGAAATTCGTTGGATACCTAGCGTGCGTGGACGTGCAAAAGCGTGTGTCCAGTTATGTTACGCCACTTCTGGATGGGGACTCACAAATCGTAGAACGACGGAAGACTTTCCAACGGCGGCCTCGCCTAGATGGATGAAGGGTGAGTGAAAGAAGAAGCGATTCAGGCATGGGAATGGAGCAGGGGAAAGGCTGGAGTGTGTGAGAGAGACATACCGAGCAGAACGAGCTTGACCTGAACGGATTTGTCCACAGAACCTGCTGCAGCATCGGCCATGGTTGTCGACAGAAAGTCTCTACTAAAAAAAGTATAGACAAAAAGTCAAGGAGTGAGTGTAGGAACGGACGAGGACATAGCCTTGGCCACCGCCTGCCGCTTTGTTTACTGTTGTGTTCCCTCTGCCCAATCTGGGAGGGATCAAATCTAAAAAAGGCAAACTAGTTATGCCACTTCCAAAATCGGATTCTCAGCTGCCTGGGAGGTTCATCATGAAACACTGCTAAGCAAAGTGACTCTTTACTATTAACCTGTCTCAGATGTCGACACCCCCTGGTATGTGTTTCAAGATATGAATTTGGCCCCAACTCTAACTTTATATTACTAGGCTTGGCTGTCGTCGGGTTCCGCCCGACCCCGGAGAGTATACCCCCGCCCGACGTCAGCTATCTGCAGCAGCCTCTGCTTTCTGCACCGGTAAACTACCACCCTCTCGTATGGCTTCCAATACAAATCGCGACGCCATCTCACTCTCATCTGCAGAATCCAGTTTCTTTTCTATTACGTGCCGCTCTTGTGTACCCAGACAAGCTGGCGCTCGCCCATCCCGATGCTACGGAGCCTGCTTTCTACTCATTTAGTATATGGTGATTGCGTCGACCCACAACCTTCTCATTCTTATTCAATTCCCGACTCGCTAGGGCTCAGCGCACCCAGAATCTTGCATATGCCCTCATTCAGGCAGGGATCCGTCCAGGTGATCGCGTGGCAGTCCTGGCTCCGAATTCGTGAGTGTATTAGCAGTACTTCCTGGACTACGGCTCATCTGTTATGCAAGTCCCATGATTGCAGGTAAGCGTTCCTACCATTTTCTGGCCCACGCACATTGTCTTGAATTTTTATAGATGCTCACTTTGGCGTTCTTGCCGCTCGCGCCATACTCACCCCAATCAACACGCGTCTGAATCCTGCGGAAATCGCTTACATTCTTGAGCACAGTGAATCTAAGCTCATACTCGTTGACCATGAGTATCTGCATCTCATCCGTAACAGCAAAGTTACCACCATCGTCTGCCACGACACGGGTAGACTCGGGGATCCATACGAAGACTTTCTGAGCGCCGGTCGAAAGTTCAGTTCTGAGAGAGGCTGGGCTGGTCTCGATGTAGAATCCAACGAGGACACTCCTGCAGTTCTATGTTACACGTAAGATTTTTTTCTTTGCAGTTGGCATCATCCCGAATTTGAGTCCTGTTCCAGTTCGGGTACTACGGGTAGAGTGCGCTTCGATATCCAACTACATAACTATTCATCTAATGATGTCGTAGCCCAAGGGAGTCATTACTACCCTGCGAGGTTGAGATCTGTTGCTTTCCTAGCGTCTGTTTAATTGCTGACTTCAAATCTCAGGTTCCTACCTTGCGGCCATAGCGAATTCTTTCGAGGCAAGGTAAGTCTTCAGGCTGATAATCAAAGAATGAAGCCCATACATGCCCTCAAGGATCAACCGCGACTCTTCCTACCTATGGTACTGCTTCCTCCCCGCTCTGGGTACCGTATCTAACTATTGTATGTAGGATCCTCCCAATGTTCCATGCTGCCGGATGGACGTTCCCTTGGGCCAGTGTTTTTGCGTGTGCAACACAGGTAGGTCTTTATTCTGCAAGTGTTGGTCGAGATTCGTGCCACTGACATATCCCCGTAGATCACCATTCGACAGGTCGACTATCCCCAGATTTGGAAACATCTGCTTCACTCTGGTGTTACTCATTACTGCGGTGCACCGACAGTCCAGGTCTGTTCCGCTATTCGACGAGTCATGCCTACGTTATGACAGGTTTCGGCCAGATTGGAATCGTCAACGATTCCTCCAAGCAACCTTTACCGCGCCCTGTTTCTGCCATCATCGCAGGATCTGCACCGACTGCTCAGTTGATCGGTCAACTTGAGCAGATTGGGATCACGCCTGTCCACGTGTACGGTCTCACGTGAGTATTTTCCTTGCCAGTGTCTGTCTTGCTGTTTGACGCCAGGTCATGCTCCAGTGAGGTACGCAACTCGATCGCTTTTCTCGTGATCATGTTGAACTTGGGTCTCAGACCTATGGGCCGTTTACGCGGTGCTACGACCAACCTTCCTGGAAGTCGCTATCTCTGCAAGACCGCGCAAAGTTAATGGCACGCCAGGGACATAGCTTTGCTACTGCCGAAAACATCCGAGTTGTGCGACCTCCCAGGCATGAGAACGACCAAGAACTCGTCGACGTGCCCAAAAACGGAAGGACGATTGGCGAGATCGTTACACGGGGCAACATCGTCATGAAAGAGGTGCGAGGTTTCGTTCTTTTCTCGTCACGCATCAAAATTTGACGAACTGGCGTCCGTCTGACAGTACTTTAGAGATCCAGAAGCTACCCGCAAGGCGTTCAGGGGAGGGTACTTTAACTCTGGCGACCTCGCGGTGATGCATCCCGACGGCGTCGTTCAGATCATGGATAGAAGCAAGGACATCATCATCTCTGGCGGAGAGGTGAGTGCGACTGTGTCGATGTCGATGTCGATTTTGCGATGGTGATGGATGTTCACGCCTCTGCAGAACGCGTCGAGCCTTGCGATAGAGCTGGGTGAGGTGCACTCCCTACTGCATTGTTGTTTCACACTCATGGTATATAGAACTTGCGAACCACCCGCACGTGCTCGAGGTGTCGGTAGTTGCGCGGTCCCACACCAGGTGGGGGGAACGTCCGATGGCTTTCGTCATACTTCGGCCAGAGCACGTTCAAACGTGGGTTGAGAACCACGCGGGATTCGAGGTGGAGTTGAAACGGCACGCGCGCAAGTTCTTGCCAGGATTCGCCTGTCCCGAGTGGGTCCAGGTCGTCGATAAACTTCCGGTAAACGTATCCTCATATTAAAACATGTCGAGGTATGCTTATGCCCCCTCGACAATCTTAGAAAACATCCACAGGCAAGATTCTGAAAACCGATCTACGGAAGATAGCTGCGAAACTATGAGATGGTTTATCGTGAGTGGGAGACGGGTATCGCTGGTATCTGCAAGTGTGCACGGTGTGGTAGATGATAAATAATGTGAAGAAAAATTATAAACTTAAAAAGACGTCTGCGCTTCCGGACAGAGTCTCAGTATCCTGAAGGCGCCGCCGTTACGTTCACATAGGTAGAGGTTGTCACCAGTGCGTCCAAGGAAGATGATTTCATCAGTGAACTCTTGATCACCGCCGTTGACGGATGCAAAGTCGGTCTTCAAAGGAGATTTTCCCGGAGGATAGCTGGCTTTCCTTCCCAAATATCCAGTCTTTGTCCTAGCAGATAGAGCAGTGCCACCGCTGGAAGAGTTGATGGCAGTGCCTATCTTCCATACAAAAGGACCTCGCCTGTTGATATTCGAGGGTGGGGGGAGAAAGTACGGCAGAGTCGCACGCGACTCGTCTGCTGGTTTGAGCAGCGCATCGTTCAGGTCCATTGCCTCCAGACCTCCTTGTCGCATTGCGACTAGCACCGAACTGTCTTGCACGTCGAAAGCTTCTAATCTCTTGATGTCACCCATCCGTGGTGCATTCTGCTTGGAGCTGCCCTCCTCGTCTGAGCTCCACAAGAATTTCCCCCTCAGTACGGAGCGTCCGCGGGCATCGACGATAGAGGTGCTATGCCCACCCCGTGAAGAAAAGAATAGGGCTGGTGGGCCAAAATGCCGGGGCTGAATAAGGAGAGAGATAGGTGGAAGCAGTGGTTTGGTTGTGTCTGATAGCGACGAGGATGGATGCATAGCCGGGAACGGTGGGGCAGACCGAAATGGGTGAACAGGGTCGATACATTGTTGTCTGAGTTCTCTCAGCAACATATACTTGTCGTCCTCCTCTTTTCGGACAGGGAGATCGGGCGGAAGCAACCCATCCCTGTACCAGGCCTGCATCAAACTCGCTTTCCAAGGCCCTGTGATCATATTGGTTAGACTTTCTCAGCAAACGAAGAAGAAACAGGACATACCATGGACAACACCTTTAGGATCACGATAAAACCAACACGACGGAGGTTCCGGTTCTGGCATAGGTAAACCAGGTGGATTGAACTGGAGGGACGCAAGATTTCTCCCATCCCTGTGTGTGTCTGGTTCATGTTCGGCGCGATATTCAAGAAAATGAGGATACGTCGGAGGTATGATGTAATCGTCGGCGATACTAGCAAGAGGAATCTTTGGCGCGAATGACAACTGTTGGAACGTGGTGTAATGTCCAACTTGAACGGAAGCAAGGGCAACTAGTTCCTCGGCGTGCGCCAGTGCGGAATCTTGTACGGCACTGCTTCCCGTTAACACGCCAACGGGCTCGGGGAGATGTGCAACGGAGGGATTACGTGAAAGTACCTCCTGGCCAGATGGCCCAGTGACCCCGACGCTGATGTTGACGTTGACGTTGTCTTCATCTTCAGGGGCTTGTAGATCGGTATCAAAAAGGTCAGTTTGACCATTTCGAATCTCCCTCATCATCCGTCGAGCGGCTCTTCGCTCAGCGCGTCCGATACGAACTTCCCGTACTCTCACAGTTGCAGGTTCCAGCCCAAAAACATTTTGTGAAAAAACCAAAAATACCTCCACGAGATCGTCGCCTTGCAGTTGTAATTCAAGTGACTTGGGGGAGTCTGGGAGAATAAAAGTACGAGAAAGGCCAAGAGCTGTTCGGTACGTTCCAGCAAACAGTTCGACCTTTTCGCCATTCTCTCCGCAGAGAATAGCAAGGAAACTACAACACGGTCAGAAGAGTATGGACTGAAGAGAGCCTTCAGCGCACCTTTTTTTCTGAGTCTCCACGGCTTTGATCAGAAGGGATCCTTTGGTGCCCGGGAGTTTGACATACTCGAGTTTCGGGGGTGGTGCTTGCAGAATCGGTGAGGGGGTGCCATTTTTTCTCTGTTCCATATCATAATTCCTGAGCACGAGCGCTGGAGGTCGATCATCTGGCCTGCGGGAACTGAACGCGGAACTAAAAAAGCGTGGAAAGAGGCGGTGCGGCGGCGCGGACCCCAAAGTGGAAGGAACAGCGGGTACAGGTGGAATCGAGTAAGCATGGTGTGGGCCCCCAGAAGTGGATGGCCGAGGAGAAAGACCGGGCGCAGTCATCGAGGAACGTGTGTGGCTAGAGAGTGTGCGTGCGAGAGGTCTGACTTCACTAGGAGGCATGGTCGGAGAACTCGAGGACTCAGGAGAACCCGAAGGGGAGTGGGACGGAGACACTCTCACGTCTTGAGACCCTGATGGACTGAAGATACTTCCAAGGACAGACCAACGCCGTCGTCGCCTTTCCGGCCGACTGGAGATGCTGTGACTGTGAGAAGAAAAAGCATCCGCAAAGGAAGAAGACGAAGGGAACCCATCTTCACTGATTGCCGGATGGGATGGATGAATCAGTATAGGTTCTTGAGGTCGTACAGTGCCTGCAGGGGGTACATCGGGGAGCCTGCTTTCCAGCAGGGCTTGGACAAGCGTGATCCGTTCACGAGGAACGGTAACGGTGTCGTCGTCATCTTCGTCGCGATCCACGTCAGCGGTGATCTGTTGGGGTGGTGGTTCGTAAGATGCGTGAATGGCAGTGCCCTGATTAATCGCCGAGGTTGGAGTTTGCAAAACCTAAGGAAAGGTAAGAAAAACTAGCGACGCGGGAAAAGGTCAACTAGACTCACAGGACCCGAAATCGTACGGGAAAGATTGATATCAACGTTTGGTGGACGGTTCCGGCGGTGGGGTTGGACTGCATGGCTTCTAACTGGAAGTGTGGCTGTCGTGCCACGTATATTGTCGTGCTGGTCATCATTCCTTGGGGGTGGCATGGAACTCGTCCGTTCGTCCAACGCTTGACTTCCGCTTGCACCCGCGGTCAACATGTCAATGGCCTCGTCATCGCTACCTTCGAGCCAGTCGGCGTTCTTTAACACGTCTGCCGCGTTTGAAGGCGAGGCGATGGGGGTATTCGACACCGAGGGCGACAAGGGAGGAACTGGAGGAACGACGACCAAAGGGAGTGATGAACGCCCAGAGCATGCTATGTTGACAGAAACTGAGGAGTGTTGGGTCCGCAAGGGAGGGCGGGTATCTGGCACAATGGTGTAAGGAGGGGGCTGATCCACCGGGGGAGCCTCCGACGGTGGTTGGACTGCCGGGGGTCGGAGCTTCTTTGTCGGGGCTGGACTGGACACGGATGGTGGTTTCGCAGGCAACTTGTTTTGTTTATCTGCGACGGGGGGAGTTGATAGAGATGGTTTACCGCGTTTTTGGGAGGGATCGCGCTGTTCGATGCTCGAGTTCCCAGGACCTGCCTTCTTGGACTCTTCCCTGCGCGAGCGTTCACGCTCTCTGCGGACTTCGACTTCTATGCGCCATTCGACGGCCTTTTTGACTTCCTCCAAAGCGTACACTCGGACGCCATCCCTGCGGCCGGCTATAGCTACCAAGACGCCACGGTGCTCCATCACGACGACGCTCTTAAAGGCGACTCTGCGGACGAGAGCATATGGTTGAGAGGCTGGGGGGGAGACAAGGGGAAGTACGTCGAGGCCCTGTGCATGACAAAGGAGGAGGTAGTGGGGGGCCAGAAATGCGCCGCTGACCGGAGGGGAAGTGAAGTGAGAAGGGGAGAGATCTGGGGTAATTGCGGACAATGAGAGGCCAAGTTCGTAGAGGGTGGGTGGTGGTAGTGAGGGTGGTGGGGTGGTTGAGCGCGTGGGTGGTGGAGAGGAAGCCCTCGATGCAGCCTCGGAGTGTGATGGGAGGGGCGTCGGTGCCCGTTCGCTGAGCGAAGAGGCGGCATCGCGACGATGGATGAGATTCGAGAAGAAGCCCGAAAGTCGATTGTTGAAGCGTGGTTGCTAGACAGATGTGATGTGCTCAACACTCGGAGGGGAATGAATGGGCGGGAATTACCTCGATTACTGGACGAAGCCTGCCTATGGAATCGGCCGTGTGAGCGTGAGGGATTGGATGCAGAGGGGAGTCCGTAGACGGGGGAGGGCGTGCGGTGGAGGGGCGTTGCGGTGGAGATGGGAGGGCCGAGACATGTCCGATGGGGAGGCTGTGAATGCTGGCGGGCTGTGTTGGCGACGGTGATGTCGAGGAGGGGGCGGGGCGGGTTGTGCGGTCGTCATCGTCATCGCCGTCGAGGGCGTTGTCCATGGTGGGTGAGAGCAACACCGTGGAACGAGCTGGCGAGCGAACGACTTCAAGTCGGAGGCCGAGGACTTGAGAAGTTCCCACGCTCTCATGTTCCTCGGACGACGTGCATTTAGCCACCTCGCCGCCGTCACGGCCACCGACGTCGCCCACTTTGCCAAGATTCTTCCGCCATCCGCCATCATCTCAACATTACCACCGAACTCACAGTCACCCGACGACCTCGCTCACTACAATGTCGACTGGATGGGCAAGTACCACGCTCAAGCGAACACCGTTCTTCGTCCCCGCACGACCCAGCAGGTCAGCGACATCGTCAAGTACTGTGCTAGCCGTCGCATCGGTATAGTTCCCCAAGGCGGAAACACCGGCATGGTCGGAGGCAGTATATCCCTCAAGAATGAAGTCGTCCTCAGTCTCGCCGCCATGAACAACGTTCGCTCTTTCGACCCCGTGTCGGGTACTAACTCGCGTTTCTGTTCGCGTCAACAACGAGCTCACTCTCCCCCCAGGCATCCTTGTCGCAGACGCTGGCTGCATCCTCCAATCTCTCAGCGACCACATTGCCCCCCAGAACCACATCATGCCCCTGGACCTCGGCGCGAAAGGAAGGTCTGTATGCACGTGCCGCTCCTTTCCCCTTCTCATCTTTGTCAAGCTGCCAGATAGGTGGAAACGTTTCCACAAACGCAGGAGGTCTCCGCTTGTTGCGCTATGGCTCCCTTCACGGTACCGTCCTCGGCCTCGAGGTCGTCCTTCCGGACGGCACCGTACTCGACCAGCTCTCCACCTTGCGCAAGGACAATACTGGTGTGTTTCCTCCCCGTTTAAATTCGCCTTCGACCCCCTAACCCCCCCAGGCTACGACCTCAAGCAGCTCTTCATTGGCGCAGAAGGAACCCTCGGTGTCGTCACCGGCGTGTCTATTCTCACCCCACCTATGCCTCAGGCATGCAACAATATCTTCTTGGCCTTGCCCCACTTCAGGAACGTCCTTCCGCTTTTCCAGACCGTGAAAAGCCAGTTGGGCGAAATCATGTCCGCTTTCGAATACATAGACCGCACAGCATACGATATGACTCTTCGACACGGTCTGGGGCCCATCTTAGATCCACAAGAAGTCGGTGATGCCCAATGCTTCGTCCTCATCGAGACGAGCGGTGGGAACCAAGACCACGATGCAGAGGTAATTATATCCAACTCCTGTCACAAGGCCCAACACTCACACAGAATAACACGGCCGATAACAGAAATTGAACACCCTGCTCGAAATTCTCATGTCAGCTGACGATCCCCTCATTCACACCGGCGTCCTTTCCCAGTCTCCTGGTCAATTTGCCTCCATCTGGAACCTCAGGGAAGGCTTGACCGAATGCCTACAGAAGGAAGGCAAGCCCTACAAATACGACATCTCGCTTCCTATTGCCGAGTTCCAGAACGTGGTGGACGTCGTTCGCGATCGTCTCATCTCAAAGGGACTGTATGGCGATCACGCCATATCCAAAGTGCTGGGATTCGGACACGTCGGTGATGGCGAGTGTTCCTGGCATCGACGTTTCGCTTCATCTCATGCATAGTCCTCGCAGGGAACCTTCACTTGAATGTCATCGCCAAACATGGTTACCGTCCTGAACTGGAAGCAGCGCTCGAGCCGTTCATCTATGAGGTTGTTGGTACGTCCTGGTTGTTGCCCCCTCTGTGAGACGGTGAAGCTGACTACATGAATGGTCCACAGCCTCGCACAAAGGCTCTGTGTCTGCAGAGCACGGCATTGGGTCGATGAAGACCAAGGCACTGCGATACTCGAAAAACGAAGTCAGTATAGAATGGATGAGGAAGATCAAGCAGGTATTTGACCCGCTCAACATCATGAACCCTGGAAAGGTCTTGCCATGATTGTCAATCTACATTCGATGAATATACTGTTCATGTGGTGGTGGTGACTTCATCTAATGAGTTGCCGATTATCGGCGTGTGTCCCGTAGAAATGTTAAAGGTCAGGGGGTTCTGCGCCTTCATGCATCTATTGTCATCCATCTTGAATATATCCAACCCTGGAAACGTGCGCCCCGCCTTGGCTCTCTGAGCATCCTAAACTGAGATCTTGCACTCAGGTCACTGATGGCCATGGTACACCTGAGGAAGCCAAGGAGCATTCAAAGCAAGTGCTCGAAGGAATGGAAAACCAGGGTGAGTTGCCCCAGCAGCAACCTCGTGAGACAATGGCAAGA
>JBBPOJ010000700.1:0-21853 GCA_038091395.1 Leccinum rimulosum
CACAAGTAGGCTTGAGTTTTGATGACGCGGCGGCGACTGGCGCGACGAACTGCATGCCGAGATTGTGCCGAGAGCTTCCCAGATCCAAACTCCGAACGTTTTTAATTTTGGAGGCGCTCCAACGTTCTGCAACGGGCTGTAACAGGGATTTCATGGTAAAAACTGCGATGCCGGCTAGTGTCCGCCAGTCGCTGGAAGTCAATAACACAATCATTCGCATCTTCGACGACGGGCTGGGTTTGCCCGAGGGCACGCTCAAGCGGCTGCACTCGGATTAGGAGCCCACTAGATCATCGCTAGAGCACTCGGCGTGTCCTGCGTGAAAAATGGCCAGTGGGAGGTCGCCGTGACGACCGTGCAGCTCACCACCGCTCGGCAAAGCCATCTTTGGCACAGATCAGCTCGTGCGATGCCATCTACATTTATGCCTTCTCTCATCCGCCCCGCAGGACATCCAACAAATGCACAGGGACCAGGTTGCCAGGTTGCCAGGTTGCCACGCAACACACACATGATCGGCTCGACCGACCTCACCCCCGGGCCCCAACCAAGGCATGGTCATATTCGACCCCGCATCGGTCATCGATTCATGTACTCACCGCCCAAAGTTAGCCTGAATTCACGCCCCCGATCATGTTGATGATCATGGACGCACGCCCAGGGATATTCGGCGAGGCGTTTGCCAACGACGGACGTTCGCGCGTGGCGGGGATACCAGGGAGACATCACCCTGATGGACTGGCTTGCGACGGCGTAGGCAGGATAGGAAAGGCGATGTGGGGCGTGCTAGGAGTCGTCTGATGAGGACAGAAATATCCGGCGTTGAACATTAAGGTATATGATTCCCGACGATTCAAGCCAGGTCCGCAAACCCAACCTGTAAAGTACTGTAATCGAATACGCTGTATACGCCCTGCAGGAAAGGCATCCCAATGGTCCAATCTGCTAGGCCATATAGTCAGAACGAGTCAATCTAGTACCGCAAAAGGGAGTTCAGAAAGTGAAAGCAATGGATCTCACGCGAAGGTTGGGTCTTGGCGACGACGGCGCCGAAACAATAGGGAGAATCTTCCTCAGCTGGTTCGAGTCTGAAAACTTCGTGAGGGATTTCAAACGTCCTGCCACCGAATGTGAGGCTCAGTGTTGGGAAAGCGTCGCACGGTACTATAGGCTGTCGATAAAAACAAGGTACCAAACATAATCGGAACTCACAGTAATGGTGACCATAGCCTGCATTCTTCACCAAGGTACCGCCAAGGTGTCGGTAAATTTCTGCAACCTGGCCCCAATCTCCGAAGATGAAGTTTGCACCAGTGTCAAATATAACAGGTACATTTTCGAAAATCTTATCACCATTAATACGAACATCGTCCATGGACACCTGCCAGTATCCCTACATAAATGCTAATGTCAGCAACATCCTCTCACATCTACCATTCGAACTCACAGGAACCGTTACGCGTGTATAAGTGATGTCACCCTTGTACAGCTGACTGTTTGCTCCACCGAGGTACATCTCGGCCCCAGAAGGAGAGAGTTTCAATGAGAAGGTCGGATGATCGATTAACCTCGGTCGTCCGACACTGGCAAGCGATCGGAACAGCGTAGCACCACCAAATTTACTTAAGGATGGGAAGCCCAATCCAAGTAAACCGTCTGCAGGGTATTCTTTATTGTACGATGCCTGAGAAGCAGTGAATGATGTTGCAGAACCAAAACTCTGAGTCTTTGACTAGCTTGGCGTCAGAATTCAATGGGCAAGCTCATAAGCGATGCAAAACATACAGTGAATCCACCAATGGTTACAATATCAGTCAATAGATTACCTTTGACCAACCATCCACTTCCATATTGGATCTCAAAGATTGACCGCCAACACCACATACCACACTTTTTAGCAGATGTGGATGACTTGGGATTCCACAAGTTGCGATCTTGAGAAATCCCACTACATCCAGCACTCAGCACCCACATATCACTGCGTTGACTTGAACGAAAACAGTTGTATGAACCAAAGAAAGTACCTACGCTGAACCAGTGTCGATGAACACTGTGACCGTGTGACGTAGATCAGCGTAAATCAGAATGTTAAAAGGAGATCTTACTCTTCAAGGTCTGGGGAGGACTGCCAATCGAAATCTCGACCATCCAAAGAGAATATCCAAAAGGTGTCAGCGGGACGCCAGTGCCACGCGTTCCAAGTTCGGACCCGTTTCGTGTCACTGCCAAAGGATGCATCGTCCCCGTGTTCCTCTCATAATTATCCAGGCCACTAAAGGTCTTCCTAAAAAAAAAAACAAGGCTGAGCAAAGCAAATATAATTGTTCATTCAACGTACTCCCTGACTGATATACGACGAGTGATTGCGTCGAGATCAATGGTTTCGTTGGAATTCAGAAAGGGAGACTCGTGCCTGACGAGTGGTATGGCCATTCCACCACCCGCATTCCGGTTTGGAACAGGATTTGAGATGGCCAGAGCAACCAGGCTGGCGGTGACTGCAAAAATGATTATCTTATTGAATCGCATTGTAGAGGAGTGGAAAGGGCTGGCGGTGAAACGTACACCCACGTACCTTTAATGATAATGAGAAGCCAACAGTCACGATATCCACGGGCATCAGGGATTGAAACAAATCGCATCACAGATATGTCAAACTGATGATGTGAACGAATCAACATTGTGTCATCTGAGCGGTGCACTCAGAACTCAGGCTTCGCGGCGCAAAATGGAACTTGATTGAAGACTGATTCACACATGAACTCATAAGTTAATTTGGGGGACAGGCTGTATTAAATATGTACTTGCTTATAGTGTTTGCACGGCCGACTTTGACCTTCTCAAAGCCGGCGACGCCTCCGAGATTGACCGTCTCTAGGAGGCTGCGATATCCGTCGGGTTCTGGTAGTAAGTAGCGAAACTACACGAGACAGGCGCATGCGCATGCCACCGATGAATCTTGATCATCATTTCCTTAGCCTCAAGAAGGGCCATGGCGCCGAATTGCCCCTCCCGGGCCTGGAAGAGAAGATGAAGTTTGAGTCAAAAGACATACCAGTTTCAAGTTGGGTTTGTATATCAGGCTATCGTCAGATCCATAACACGTTAAGCGCTGAAGTGCTGACAGATGATCCAAGGCTCGTTTCAGATATCTGAAAGCTGGCACGAACGTGATGGACGGTGGCCTACTCGAGACGTGGGCGACCAGCAAGCCTGGGTACTGAACACACCAGGACTCCACAGTAGTGTCGGAATATTGATGTGTGGACTGAAACATGAAATTATGACTTGCACATAACCTTGTCCATTGTCACGGGTACTGATATTTCTTGTAATTCTAAATCATTGACTCTGAATGGATGTCTTAAAGTACCGAGCCCTGCAGGTTCTGGAGCGGTTTTCCGTTCAGCTTATTTAGACTCCGCCCGCAACGCTCCGAACGTAATACAACAACGCTTGAGACATGTACGTTGTTGTCGAACTTCACATGGTCGATTATAAGTGTGCACTTCAAACAAAACAAGTTTGACCCTTCACAGGCACTCACTGATTCAACCCCTCATCGATCATCGATCGTCGCCCGTCGCCGTCGTGCCCGTCGACCTCTGCCTCGCCCTGCTCATGTACGACGAGCCCGCACCCCACATCAAGGCTGTCCACGGTGACTACGAACAGATATTCACACAGCTCTTGTCCTCGTCGCTTGCACGGACCAACACGGGTGCGACCCAGACGTTCACGCTCGATGCGTACGACGTCTTCAAAGACATCAAGTACCCACCAGACAACGTCCACTACGACGGCCTCCTCATTTCCGGATCTCGTATGTCTCCACGTCCCTTCTTCCAACCTCAATCTCGATTGATCCACCCCACCCCGGTGACGCAGGCTCAAGCGCCTACGAGAATGTCGACTGGATCAACAACCTTGTCGCCTGCGTCCGGCGCATCGTCACAGACAAACCGTCCATGAAAGTGTTTGGTAAATGAACGCACCCGCTGGTAAAGCCCTCTTTGGCACAGATCAGCTCGTGCGATGCATTGCTTAAATCTACATCCCCTACGCCTCGCTCATCCGCCCCGTAGGACATCCAAGAGATGCACAGGGACCACGTACCCACGTACCCGCCCAACGCACACGTCCTCAGCTCGACAGACCTCACCCCCAATCAAGGCATGGTCATATTCGACCCCGCGTCGGTCATCGATTCATGTACTCACTGCCCAAAGTCACCCCGAATTCACGCCCCCGATCATCTTGATGATCATGGACGCACGCGCCGGGATATTCGGCGAGGCGCTTGCCAACGACGGACGTTCATGTGCAGCGGGGATACCTGGGAGATATCACCCTGATGGACTGGCTTGCGATGGCGTACGCAGGATAGGAAAGGCGATGTGTGGCGTGCTAGGGGTCGTCTGATGAGGACAGAAATATCCGGCGTTGACATTAAGGTATCTGATTCCTCATGATTCAAGCGAGGTCCGCAAACCCGACACGGGAAGTACCGTAATCGAACACGCTATATACGCCCTGCAGGAAAGGCAACCCAATGACCCAACATGCTAGACCGTATAGTCAGAACGAGTCTATGTAGCGCCGCAAACGGGAGTTCAGGAAGCGAAAAGTAATGGATCTCACGGAAAGGTATGCTCCGAGTCTGGGCGACGATGGCGCCGAAACAATAGGTAGAACCTTCGAAAGTTGGTTTGAGTCTGAAAACTTCGGGAAGAATTTCAAACGTCCTGCCACCGAAGGTGAGGCCAAGTGTTGGGAAAGAGTTGCAGGGTACTGCAGGCTGTCGATAAAAACAAGGTGTTAAACGTAATCGGAACTCACATGCATAGTAACCAAAGCCTGAACTATCTGGCATGAAGGTACCACCAAGGTGTCCGTACAATGCTACAACCTGGTCCCAATCTCCGAAGATGAGGTTTGCACCACTGTCAATCATAACAGGTACATTTTCCAAAAATTTATCACCATTAACACGAACATCGTCCATGGACACCTGCCAGAATCCCTACATAAATGCTAATGTCAGCAACATCCTCTCACATCTACCATTTTAACTCACAGGAAGTGTTACGCGTGTATAAGTGATGTCACCTCTGTACAGCTGACTGTTTGTTCCACCGACGTACATCTCGGCCCCAGAAGGAGAGAGTTTCAATGAGAACATCGGATTTATTAACCTCCCTTGTCTGACAAGCGATCGAAACAGCGGAGAAGCACCAAAATCCGAGACGGATGTGTAGGCCAATCCAAGTAAACCGTCTGCAGGGAATCCCCTAGTATTTTCTCCCTGAGCAGCATTGTACGATGTTGCAGAACCAAAGATCTGAGGGTTTGCCTAGCTTAGCGTCAGAATTCAATCATTGGTCAAGCTCATAAGCGATGCAACACATACAGTGAATCCACCAACGGTTACTTTATCAGTAAATAGATCACCGTTGACGACGGATCCACCTCCATATTGAAGCTGAAACTTTGACATCCACTTGTAGTAGTAGTACTTTTTAGCAGATTTGGATGACTTGGGATTCCAGAAGTTGCGATCTCGAGCAACCCCACTACATCCAACACCCAGCACCCACGTATCACTGCGTTGATTTGAACAAAGCAGTTGTATGAACCAAAAGAAAGTACCTACGCTGCACCAGTGTCGATGATGACTGACCATGTGAAGTAGATCAGTGGAAATATTTATCAGAATGACACAAGGAAATCTTACCTTTCAAGGCCTGGGGAGGAGTGCCAATTGAAACCTCACCCGTCCAAAAATAATTGATGATGCTAGTAGGTATCAGCGGGACGCCAACGCCACGCGTTTCGAGTTCGGACTCGGACTCGCTCCGTTTCACAGCGAAAGGATGCATCGTCCCCGTGTTCCTCTCATAATTGTCCAGGCCACGAAAGATCTTCCTAACAAAAAAGGCTGAGCAGAGCAGATATAACGGTTCATTCGACGTACTCCCTGACTGATATACCATGAGATGTGATTGCGTCGAGATCGATGGTCTTGTTGGAATTTACAAAGGGAGACTCGTGCCTGACGAGTGGTATGGCCATGCCACCACCCGCCATCCGGTTTGGTACAGGATTTGCAATGGCCAGAGCAACCAGGCTGCCGGTGATTGCAAATACGATGGTTATCGTATTGAACCGCATTGTAGAGGAGTGGAAAGGGCTGGCGCTGAAACGTACACCCACATAGCTTTAATAATAAGAAATCAACAAGATAGTAGGAACAAATCGCATCATAGATAAGTCAAAATGATGATGTGAATGAATCATCGCTGCGTCATCTGAGCGGTGAAGAACTTCGCTGCGCAAAATGGAACTTGATTGAAGACTTATTCACACATGAACCCATAAGTTAATTTGGGGGACAGGCTGTACTATTCAATATGCACTTGCCTATAGTGTTTTTCACGGTCGACTTTGACCTTCTCAAAGCCGGCGCCGCCTCCGACATTGATCGTCTCTTGGAGGCTGCGACATCCGTCGGGTTCTGGTAGTAAGTAGCGAAACTACACGAGACAGGAGCATGCCACCGATGTCTTGATCATCATTTCCTTAGCCTCAAGAAGGGCCATGGCGCCGAATCACGATAAGGAAGTCGAGTGGCCCTCCTGAAGTTTGAGTCAAAAGACACTGAAGCGCTGACAGATGTGACCGACCCAAGGCTCGTTTCAGATATATGAGAGCTGGCACGAACGTGGTGGACGCCACCAGGTGGCCTACTCGAGACGTGGGCGGCCAGCCAGGACGGTAGCGTCGGAATATGATTGATGTGTGGACTGAAACATACAATTATGACTCGCACATAACCTTGTACATCGTCACGGGTGCTTACTACTTGTAATTCTAAATGACTCTGAATGGATGTAAGCACCCGGGCCGAGCGTGCCACGGGTGAAATTCGGCTAGTGACCCGAAGAGATTGTACGTTTTCAAGATGTGTCGAACTTCACATGGTCGATTATAAGTGTGCACTTCAAATAAAACAAGTTTGACCCTTCACAGGCACTCACTGCTTAAACCCCTGATCGATCATCGCCCGTCGCCGTCATGCCCGTCGACCTCCGCATCGCCCTACTCGTGTGCGACGAGCCCGCACCCCACATCAAGGCTGTCCATGGTGACTACGAACAGATATTCACACAGCTCTTGTCCTCGTCGCTTGCACGGACCAACTCGGGTGCGACCCAGACGTTCACGCTCGACGCGTATGACGTCTTCAAAGACATCAAGTACCCACCAGATAACGTCCACTACGACGGCATCCTCATCTCCGGATCTCGTACGTCTTCTTCTCGCGTCCCGACCCCGATCTCGATCGATTAACCCCCCTGCAGGCGCAAATGCTTACGAGAACATCGACTGGATCAACAATCTCGTCGCCTACGTCCGGCGCATTGCTACAGACAAACCGTCCATGAAAGTATTTGGTAAATGAACGCACCCGCTGCCTCCCTTCCCAAACGTCTCTCGACTCATCAATCCCCACACATACCCGTGTCCATGACCCAGGCATCTGCTTCGGCCACCAGATCGTCGCTAGAGCCCTCGGCGGGTCCTGCGTGCCAAACGATGGCCGGTGGGAGATCGCCGTGACGACCGTCCAGCTCACCCCGCTTGGCAAAGCCATCTTTGGCACAGATCAGTTTGTACGATGCATTGCTTAGATCTACATCCCCTACACCTCGCTCATCCACCCCGTAGGACATCCAAGAGATGCACAGGGACCACGTACCCACGTACCCGCCCAACGCACACATCCTCGGCTCGACCGAACTCACCCCCAATCAAGGCATGGTCATATTCGACCCCGCATCGGCACCTACACCAGAGAACCTCGCCTCGGACGTCCCCGACATCCCACTGACATCGATTCACATACTCACCGTCCAAGGTCACCCCGAATACACGCCCCCATTCATGTCGATGATCATAGACGCACGCGTCGGGATATTCGGCGAGGCGCTCACAAACGACGGCCTTTCACGCGCAGCGGGTATACCTGGGAGACATCACCCTGACGGGCTGGCTTGCGACGGTGTAGGCAGGATAGGAAAGGCGATGTGGGGCGTGCTGGGGGTGGTCTGATCAGGACCGGAAATATCCGGCGTTGACATTATGGTATCTAATTCCACAACGACCGCTTGTCAGTACAATTAGTCCATCAGAAGGATGCGTTTAACCTCTTGCTACATAACGATTAAATAAATGGGCATCACCTCCATAAAGAGGCGGATCGTCATGTTTTAAATACGACAATCAGCACGAGCAGCACGAGGATGAGCAGCGCGATGGTCACCGTCGAACCTAGATATCAATGATAACTTAGCGACACAGGACGACAACCACACGTGTGTCACAGAGAAAAAACGCACCGTTTTCCCTCGCCCCGCGGGCAACACGTGTGAGCCTCCGCCGTGCGCCTGCCATGCGCGTATCCGTCCCATCCAGCTCCGTGTCCAACACTCCCAACAATCCCGTATGTACCTCCAACTCGTCGTTTATCTGCAGCGATATGTGGTGTTGTCGATAGATAGACGACGAAAGGTGATCGAGGCGTGTGTCCTGGTCTGTTTTCCCCGCGTGTGAGCAAAACGAAAGAAAGTCTCCCATGAACAAAGGGACGGCTTACCTTGTATGATATCCCGCTGCTGCAATAATATCCCGCCCTCGTCCAGCGGCGGCGACGACTCCCGCGGTTCGTCCCTATATGGCTCCAACATTTCAGCGTCGGGCTCCAGGTTCGGTTTGCGTAGCGGCGTAGGGGGTAGCGTCGGTGAGGGTACATCTGGTAGTGGGATGCTGTGGACCACACAAGGCCAAGTAACTTAGGTGCGAGCGACAACGAAAGAGTCAAAGAAACGTTACCCGTCTAACCCAGCCTTGAAAGCCTCGTCCTCGCCCAGCATACTTCTGAGCCGCTCGTACTGACCCCGAAGTGCCGCAACGCCGTCATTCCCGTTCCCGAAGGCTGCACTTGCATCCTGGAGAGTAATCACACCGCTGCGGAGCGTCCGCAGGTTTGCCACGATCTGAGTGAGGTGTAGCGTCGGGTGTGTCAGCTGAAGACGCTGACGTTCGAGGAGAAGTGAGAGGGTCGTTGTCGTGAGAGAGGTCAACTTGGCATACGACGTACGACGAGGGCGAGGACATTGTCATTTTTGTGTTCGTAAGGGAAGACGAGTAGTATCAAAAGACACGTGACCACTCTACTTTGCCCCTCCCCATGCTACTTTTGGACCGCTACTTCTCGTGTTCTTCTCTACCTCCTTTCCCTGAGTCTTCGTGGCCACAGGCAAAGACACGGGAAACGGCGACGCACGCAACCCGTCCAGCACACGCGCAGCGTGCTCCGAATTCCTGATGAACCACCCCGCGTACCGCCTCCCGACAGTCGACTCGGCAATGTGAATCATGTTCTGGTGGCTCTCGTCAGTCCCATATCAATACACACGTCCATGCACACTCACCTCATCGATCACGAAGTTCAAGTCACTAATCGACATTCATTCCCCGTCAAGTAGACTCCCTCCAGCACCGTTCGCACTCGACGTGCCACCCTTGTCCTCGTCCCTGTCCGCTCCAGCCACGATATTAACCCGCCCGACGCACCGCCCTGCATTCTTCATCACCATCATCCAGCTCAGCACTTCCTCTTCGTCCACACCCGCATCCAAAAATCCCGCCAGCTTGCGGGCGTCGAGCGAGGTGTACAACTTCAACAAGCTGCGCAACACAGGCACTGGCTTCAACGACAAGAAATGTGCCCTGAGAGCACGCAGGTGACGCTGTGTCGGATCAGACACCGGGTTGCTTGGTCCAGACGACGGTGAGGTCGGGGGCGATGGCTTCGCTGAGTTCAGCAACGCGGCCAGCGTCGCGGATTGTCGTAGGGCGGTCCGTTTGCGGTGATGAATTTGGGGCACGCATACAAAAAGATTTCCTCAAACGTGCTCAGGCCTTCCTCGCTGTCCGCGCCTCAGCTCGTCGATACATGAGTTGAACAAAGCCAACGCTCACCCCCGGCCCATGCGTGCCATTTGCTCGCCATACCTCTCCCGTACAATATTCATCACGTTGTCGTCCAACCGCGTAGGTGCCAAGGTGTTGCACAACGCAAGCAGCGCGTACATGCGGTCCGCCGTTTTATTGATCTGTGACCAGGTCACTCGCCGTCGAGAGCTTCAAATTCTGCACACACACCTGATCATATTGATAACTTCTTGTGTGGAACTGTCTCGCCCGCATGACCCAGTTCAGACACCCCGTGAACACCCTCGCCGCGTCAGTCACTCTTCTCACCATCAAGTAGCACAAGCCAGCGTGGTATGCAGTGCTGACGTGGGCTGCAGTCGGAGCTGTGAACGGCGCTTTCTGACCCATGCTCAGTCCCAGCCCGACCTGCTCCATGACCTTGAGCGCGAGCGTAAAGTCGCCCAACAGGACGTGGACGCGGAGCAGTCCGATGAGCGAAAAGTACCCCAGCTGGCGGTACAGCGGCCGCGAACCATACTCGCCCGCAACTTCGCTACATGCGCACGTCAGTTCGCATGTTTCCTTGGTCATTCACGAAACTTACTCGATTTCCTCGTCGGACTTGCCTTCGGCGCGGGCCATGAGCCATTCGTTAACGTGGCTCTTTTGGATGAGAGAGTATGAGGACGTTGAGGACGCTGTAACTACTCCAGGCTTGCGCGCCTCCTTCGGATCCCAACATCGCGAGCTCGTCGTCCGTCTTGTTCGCAGGACGAGATCGGAAGAGTGCAAAGGATTGGAATTGGTAGATGAATTCGTCGATGATGTCCCACAGCCATTGGGCAGGGAGCGAGAGGGTTACTGGCCCGTCCGAGTCTATGGCATAGCCAAAATAAAATAAACAGTGCCCAGGGAAAGACCGAACTGTCAAGCTACGCATCCCATCGCCGACGGGTCACGCACTGAGTAGATAATTGAACAGCTCGCAGCTATTCTCGTACGAATGGAACCGATCGTCGACATTGGGTTGCAGTCGGGAGTAAACGTGTCTGTAATAAAGCTCGCGGTAAAGAACGAGGAAGATCTGGTCGTCGTCGACGAGCGGGGCGATTAGCTCGGCCTCTGGCCATTCCGTTTTTGCGTAGAATTTTTCAGTGAGGCGGTTCCAGCCGGATTGGTAGGCGAGGATGATTTCGGGGAGATTGTTATCCAAGACGGCTTGGTGGAAGTGAACGATGAACTACGGTGGTGATCAAACACGATCACGAGTCGAGGTAAAATGGATGAACTCACGCGCTTGACAACGTCTGGGATCTGTGAAAATGCGGTCTGTTGTGCGATCTGGGCTTGCATCGCTTGAAGCGCATCCACGTCGAGTGGCAGGTTGGGATCTTCGTAGATGTCGGCGGCGGGGTAGGACAGGATCGTTAGCGGGATGTCGACGTCGTGGATTTCGTCGTCGAGGTCGGGCTCGGCGGCCCAGAGCGCGACACGCTGTTGTGCCGACATTTTTTTAAGAGTGGACTTGGAGAAAAGAATTGAACAAGGAACTTACGGTGTCCCTCCAATTCGGATTAGACTTCTGCACGAGAAGAGGCGTGCACGTGTCGACCCACTACAGCACCCGTTCACTGGGATTTGGTCAAGGCCATGTATGTGCTCAGCGCACACCCCATTATCTTCAGACGTCATCGCCCTGGTGAGCGGTCAGACCTAATCTAATCTCCGGGTTGTGTCTGGCGGTAGGCAGGATGTCCGGAGAATAGTGTGTGATTGGCGGAGAGGGTGCACGACTTGAAGAACGAGTCGTCGCGAATGGTCAGGTTGTTGGTCAAGTGGAGTTTTTGTAGTCAAGACTCGGACGAGATGAGGCTAAGCTTGCGGCGGAGCCAGGTACCTTAGGATGGGGTGAGCGAGACACATACAAGCCACGGTGGCACCGAAGGGGATTGAGGGTAGTGCGACGGAATCGTAAGTAAAGGGTATGCAGGTAGTAGGTCGCGTGAGGGGGGAGTATTTTTATATACAGACATGAAAAGCTTGAATAAAGAAACTGGAATACGAAGGGACTTACATAAAAGTCGATGAGAGGGAGGACAGGAATTTGATACGTGGAAAGAAAGGGATGGATGTGACCACAGTCAGGCCAGCGACAGATTAATGCACCGGCAGAGAAACGTCGAACTCGGAGGAGGGATCAGAAGGAGGAGTGAGTTGTCGGGAGAACACATGGTGGGTTGAGTTGGAAGTGCATCGTGACTCGGAGTGACAGTGCACCGTAACCGTCGATGCCGAGAGAGACTACTAGGGTGTGTGTGGGCAGAGAATCGATAACTTGAATATGCAGTAGTAATCATTCGAAAACCGAGTCCCAAGTCACATCTCTAGAACTCGTATCTATCAATTGTATCGGTGTCTACATCATTCCAGCCATCCATATCCACATACATCAGCAAACTGGCCTTCAACCCAGCAGAGCTGACAGTTACCTACCCAAGATACAATCTGTCACACTCTGTCACAATCCATTGTATTCTGGGAAATGGTGTCATAGACTCATAGTCTGGTATCTCGGACCTTTTTTCTTGGAGAACTGTGCACGTGCTATCACTCTTGGATCAATGCTGTCCTAGTCTGTCACTAGTCTGGCCAGTGTCCCAGACTCTCTGAGTCCGAGTCAGACTTCAGGAATTAATACACCGTAGTACTTGATTCTATATTACTACTAGGTGATACTAGTTTGATTGCCACTGTCCGAGTCACGGTCCTGGGAAATAAAACATCATCCCCATCCCGTCACCGTCCCCCAAGTAGTTCTTGCAATGTGTACACAAATATTCCCAAACGTAGCAGAGAACGTCCGAGTCGACATTGTCACGGTGCTCGGCATGCTCGTCGAGTCCGTCGAGTCCGTCGAGTCTGTCCCCGTTATCATTCCCGCATTGTCGGTTGACACTGTCGTCGTGTTGATGTCACGTCTAAGGGGGAGGGAGACTCGGAGAGGGAGGGGGGACGTACCACGTACCACGGTATCGTTGTCGTTGTCGTCTCTATCCTAGTCGTCGTCGTTGTCGTCCATATCGTGTCATCGTCCGCGGCGACAACTTGTCGTCGTTTTCTCGTCGTTGTCCTCCTTATCCTTGTCATGGACTGGGTCATGGCGTAGGGTGTGGGTGAAGGGGAGGCGGGGAGAAAGAGTAAAAGGGGGGACGCACCTCGACCTCGCCGTCGTTGTCGCCCGCTCTGTCTTTTTCTGGGCGTTGTCGTCCTCGTCGTGGACATGGTATCCGGAGAGAGGCGGGGAGAGAGGGTAAGTGAGAGAGGGAGAGGGAGAGGGAGAGGGAGAGGGAGAGGGAGGTGTGGATGTACCTCGTTGTCGTTGTGGTCACTCCGTCTCCGTCGTCTCCGTCAAGGAGACCGTCGCAAGCCACTTGCGCACCCTCCGCCGTAAATGAAGAATAACACCGGGAGCTTCTTGTTGCAGGTCGAGAGCGCGGAGGCAGCGGGAGAATAGTCAACGCCAGCTGGGAGTGAGGGTAAGTGAGAGAGGGAGAGGGAGAGGGAGGTGTGGATGTACCTCGTTGTCGTTGTGGTCACTCCGTCTCCGTCGTCTCCGTCAAGGAAACCGTCGCAAGCCGCTTGCGTACCCTCCGCCGTAAATGAAGAATAACTTCTTGTTGCAGATCGAGAGCGCGGAGGCAGCGGGAGAATAGTCAACGTTTCAACGTCCAGCTGTCAACAATGACGAGTCAGTATCGCATCGTCAGAGACTCGTGTGGTTGGATCAACTTACACAGTGGCGATCTCCCTGGCCGTAGTTGAACTTTTTCCTGTCGACCTTTTCTATATCTGCCTTATCCTGTAGGATTCTTCATCGACAGCCCATCCCGTGAAATCCCAGTCGACGTATACACCAGTTTGCGAGGCGCTCCCGGGCCCACACAATGAGAGCCGCGAAGGGGCACGAAGAGGGCCATGTTGACGGGGTCCGCGTTCGCTTTCTAGCGGACAACTTGGAGCATAAGGTGGAAGGCTTCGAAGACACACAAACTCGTCGAGACCGAAAAACTTTGTAGGTTGCAACGTGGAAGTTGAATGAACCCGGCTTGGTTAGTCGCGAGTCAGAACAATGGGGTGAAGAAAACTTACACACTGGTAGGCCCCAATCGTCGTCGTGCTCCATTGTGAGGGGACTTGGTCGCGGTACCCAGATCCGAAAAAAAAAGGGACCAGGAACACTACGTGCAGATGTAGATGCGGAGGCGAACGCGGGCCTGCTCTCGAACCTCTATCCCGAGGAGGGATATAGACTGATAGTACAACATAGTCATATTATAGTCTATATTATACCAGAATAGAACAGTATCTATCGTACTACGCGCTCGAGACAGGGTCGCTCTCGGAGACTGAAGACGTTTCAACCCAACTGGTGTCGCTGGGGCCATCATCTGATGTCCCCACCGACGAGTGGTTGCCACTGTCAGCGGCCTCATCGACTATTGCACGTCGTTTCACCACTCGAGGGTTCGTCTCGTCCTCGTCGCGGCGACGCTTCGGGCGACCGGCGGATGATGTAGTACTTGACATCCGGATTTGAGGAGGACGATGAAGAGGACCGTTGGGCAAGATCGTGGAGGAAACGGCGGCAGTAGACGACATCGATGCACTCGATGTATTGGTCCTCCGCGGGGTGCGTTTACTATGCCTCAATTCTTTCGCTATCCAGTACTCGTTAGGGAGTTTGGCGAGCACCACGACAATCTCATCAATGAAATCGTCGTGAGTAAAATGGCGGTTCGCCTTGACTTTGTCGCCTCGAACGCGGATTGGTAAAATGAGCTTTTTGCGAATTGCTTCGAGCAGGGGAATAAGAGGTTGGAAGTATGGGGAAATGTGTGGAAGCATGAGCCCAGTCCAACCGAAATGAGACTGGATGGTGGTGACCTTGATGGTGTTCGGGTGCGTGGCGGCAAAGAAAGGGTCGAAAGACTCCTCCAAGACTTTTGGAGGTTTGCTTTTTCCAGGTTCATCGTACAACAGACATATCCCGAGCAAAACGTAAAAAAACGATTCTAAATCGTGGTGGGCTCGATGCACCACCGGCTGTCCGGGTCCAACGTGGCTAAGCTCGGTAGCCATCCACGCCCAGGTTCCCTGGGGCATATCAGAGCACGGAACATAAACGGAAGGCTAACGACGTACCGTACGCTGGAGTGGGCTTGAGTCCATCGACAGACCAGAATCACGCGGAAGCGGCTCGTCGGCCATGGGAATGACGATACTGTGGGTGTCTTTCAAGTCGGTGGGAGATAACGGTTTCCTTTCGCCGTCGACACGAACCACAGGAGTGTCCGAAGCAAACTCGTCGGGAGGGGAAACGTTGGTCGGGACAGCGTAGCCCCAATCGCCCAGAAGACCGCGGTGAGAAAGACTGAGGATTCTTGCGCGGATCCTGGTTCTCTCAGGCTCTTGAAGTGTTCGATCGATGAAGTCGGTGGCGAGTTCATCGTGCACCAGAACGAGAAGTAGGTTCAAAAGACTAATATCGCGATGCAGTACACCCGCCTTCTTGAGAGCGTCGCGATGTGCTGTTAGACGTAAGTAAAACGCCGGATATGAAAAGAAACCGTACGCACCACATAAACAATCGGCAAGTCCGACAAGTAGCTCGGAAAGTGACCTAAAGTCAAAGATCGGATGGCCCCTAGGTTTGGAAACCAGACGTGACAAGACACGTAGGCTGTACGATGATGGAGGGCAGCCGTTGACAAGCGAACGGAGGATATGAGTCGAATGATTGAGGAAGTTCCGAGTGACGGGATGTTGAGTTCGAACCTGTTGTTCGTGAAACAACTTCGGGACGTGCTTCACATTGGCCTTCTCGAGCATCTTCAAGATCCTACCTTCAGTGTAGTGTCGTAGAGGATCTACCCAAGAGTCTTTCACAACAACCTCCTCCTCTACGTCATCGACGATGACTTTGCCACTCCAGACGGTCGTGCCCCGGCCGTGCAACGACGCCGAAAAGAACAATAACGTGTTGACGATGATGCTATGCTCCTTCTCTCCGATAGCTATTTGTATTTTCTTCTGGTTATCCTCGGTGGGGGATATAGTGGAATCGAAGCCGAGGGTAGTTGCTTCCGCGAGTGTGACTCCAAGAAGAATACGGAGAAATTCTTTGGGGAATTGGTTGATGTCGAGGGGATGGGTGGAAATGGAGCCGCCGCGGTCGAATAGTGTAAATATGATGTGTGTACCTAGGAATCGAATCCCAGGTATTGCGTACCGCCCATCTTGTGCCTCGAGAAGAAAAGTCGCTTTTCCGGCGAGTTCGATGTACGAGTCTTTCTTATTGTCATCATTGTAAGTTTTCTTCACTTCTCCTATGGTATAAACGTCTGTTCGCATGTCGAACTTCTCTTCATTTACATCCCGGTTCGTGATCACCCCCTCCTCGCAAAGAAGGAGGTCGGGTTTTCGAATGGCGCCACTTAGACCATTCACGGGATTGTTCGCCGCCTGCCCAGTCCATTTTCTATTATGAAATTAGCCGTGAAAAAAAAAGTAGCATACTCCGGAGTACTTACCTTGAACTGAGATATGAATCCGGAACATGTTGAACTACACGGTTGAAGAATTGGGACACTTTGTCCTCCATATCCTCCAATGTACATTTTTCTGGGGAGTACGCCCATCGGCCGTTCGACCGCACCCGGAGGTTGTCCATTTGAACAAGGATAGCATTGATATTTTTGGGAGTGACACTGCCGGGGGGGAATAGCTTGTCGTCCGGGAAAAGCCTGGCCAGAAAGTCTATCGTCTGGTCCTCGTCGAGTTCCCAGTGCACGGGGGCTGTGTCTGCTGCGATTCTGCGGTCCATAGATCCACGGTATAGATCCGCCCTACGGCGAAGTTGAGACGGTATGGCCAGCTAGTTCTGAGTCAGTCAACAATCAACGTTGTCGATATCGTAGGCCTGAGCGCCCGACGCACCGCACATAGCTTGAGTGGCGTGTCATGCTTAGTAATGAGCTATCAGAATTTGTTTCATCGGACTTATAGGAATAATTACCCTTCGTAACATTGAATCGTACCAGGTATAAGATGTATGGTGGTAGTATAAGATGTAGGAGCGATAGCCCTCGTGATAGCGACAGCTGTGCCACGCACGGATTTAGCGAGATGATGCTTATCAAACGATAAGTAGATCGCCGCCATCGATTACTATTATTACATATTAGACAGAACTACATAATTACGAAGGGCTTAACGCGTAGTAGGATTCCTTCGACCAGTATTTATTTAACCAGAACTCGGTTGATAGCTCATGGCTATTGTGTCTGGTCAACCGAGAGTGTGCTTCCTTACCGAAGTTCGGGATCAAGTGCCCGGCCGATCGAATGTGTGATACCGGGACTACATCCCCGATGCGTCTCCCATTTGAACTTGTCGCCCGTCTAAGCAAATGCATCCCAGTCGCTTGGTGGACGCCATCTGGATTTCCTTGTTGAGGGACGATGTTGAAGCGCTGGACATAAGCAGCAAGATAATCGGCATTCAATGGACGGAAGACGAGCCTGAGCTGGACGACGATGTGGCCTACCACCAATATCTTAGTATGCGCATCTTAACATGCAGCTCGATGGTCGTACCTTCGATGCCTCGCCGCGGCCAGTCGCTATCGAGGCCAGGGCTGATAACGACAGAATCGTAGAGTCCATGAGGGCGATCGGGGGAGGGAGGGAAAGCCCTTAGTGTTTGTGGCGCATCCACCCTTCGGTCCGCGTGATAGAGAAATTGCTGAATACGGATTTTGTACCACACCTGGATGCGATCAAACGGCAGTGGGCAATCGAGATTCTGAGTCCTGACACCCGACACGTTATGGTCTGTATGACTCTCGAGACGTTGTAGAAATTCCGAAATTGCAGACCGGAGGTCCGGAACTCCGAAAAGTGTGGCTGCTTCATCAACCGTCGTATGGAGTGATGGCTTGTTGGCGAAGTGGAACGCGGTGGTGGAGGAGGAGAAGGTACGATGTGGCTTTGGCGCCTCGGGAATGCAACCGCGCGAGAGGGCTTCAGCAACGACGAAATAGTTGACCGTTGGTCGAGATACATTCATGTGTTCAGATAGGGAAGGGGTATCTAATTCGATGGCGTTGACTTGATCATCCTCCCGGTCAACATCGAGGTCGTCTTCGTCAGTGAGGGGTGTTTGTTCTTGACGAGCTTCGAGATATGTGGCGACATTGAATCGGAAGCACTTTTCTGAGCGATCCAAGTACCGGGCGATTTGTTCGTAGTAGTTTTGATTATTACTGGACCGCGCGGGTACTTTGATCTCTTGAACGTGTGCATGCTCGGTTGGATCCGCGGACCACTGCATTACAGGTCCCGAGCGTCGAATGCTTGAAGCTACGCTTTGCAAAAGCTCCAGCTTCGGTATTTCCCAGGAGTCGCGAGCACCGGCCTTCACAATAGCATCTTTATGGTCATGGAATAACTGTAGGGTATCCGTCAACTTTGCGAGCGATCCGTCAGAAAAGAGAGGCGCCTGCGCAAGGTAGCGAAAATCGACCAGCGCACGGATTGCAATGACAAATCGGCGCGGTACGGCGCCAGCAATGACCCCTACGATATAGCGCTGGATCGAGCGATGATCCCGCCCCGTGACCTGTTTTAACTTAGAGATGCCGTCCTGGAACCCGCGATATCCGACCGTCGGCTGTAGAAGAGAAAACCTGAAATCGATCTCGAGAGGGGTGACCACTTGGATGCACCACTTGATGTCGTGATCCCAAGCAAATCTGTGAAAGTGATGCAGGGCTTCGGGGTGAAGAAAAAGAGACGGGCACGATAAGGGCCAGTCTGCCCAAAAGGGTTCCACTACGCCATTGAGGAAAAGGGACTTGGCGGTCTTCAGAAAAGCCTTGTAATCCTCTGTAGAACGCTGCTCCCGAGCACTGTGAATGGCGGCGAGAGTAAGAGCGCCAGTGCGCGGGGAATGTAGAACCCCGTCACCGAAATCTTTTGATGTGGCGGTCGTGAACGGGGAGGCTTTTTGACTTGTGCCTGCCACAAGAGAGAGCTCTGGCGTATCTGCAATGTATGCAGCTATTGGTGTGTAACAGTATCGTACATTACCGGCGGGGTCATTCATCATTATCCCAACTCGTGCGGCCGTCTTCAGTGGTTCCAAAACGATGTTTAAAGCTCCGTGGACGAGTCGATCGTGTAGAAGCCCCCTGGTGCGAGTATCCTTGTGGATGAACTTGGGGATGGGGAGGAGGGCGAGAAGGAGATATGTGTGAAGTGAAATCTTGGAACGAATCGAGGGATCGATGTTAGCGAGACTGATCAAGAGCGGGTACGCCATGCGATTCCCGCTCATTACCGATATGTTTGTTTTATCTGAAGAGAGCACGACGCCCAACACTGTGGCGCCTGCCGGAAGCGCGTCCTAGAATGAACTATTTATTTAGAGGACAACGCTTCTCCGACAATGAAACAGACCTGGATGTCCCATGCACGTTCCCCACTTAACCAATCCTCGTATACCCGGCAGATGCGAGCAGCAGACGTCCATACCTTTCGCGGAACGAAGGAGATATGGGGAGCCAGAAGTGGATGGCTCAAGAGGGATTGCACACAGTCGAGCGCCGGGCGATAGAATAGTCGGACGGGCTGCTTCGTGGGAGCATCACATTCCATTTGTTTGCATAACCAAGGCGGTCCTGATGGAAGACTCTCTATTCGCGCCCGAAGATCCTTCGCGGTTCGAAACGAAAGTGAAAGGCGAGTGATCTAGAGTCGATTAGTTACGGTTCCGGTAGAAATATCGGTGACTTACGATACCGAGCGACAACAAAGAGTCAATGGCGGCCATGCTCAGACCAGATTGCGAGCACCAGGATGAAAATTGCCATTCTTCTGCGGAGGCAAAGGGGAAATAAAGGTTCGCTTGCCGTTCTTCCGCGTGTTTGTCCTGCCAGAACGAGTCCATAAACGTAGCTCCACCAGCGTAGGAATTGCTACAACCCGGATAAGCTTCCGTAAAGTTCGTCGGAGTGTCTGAGTCGTCAAGGTCCATTTGGTATTCCGGGTCATTGAGTGGAGATGCAGGGTAATAGTCGTCATTTGGAGAGGCTGGGGCGGATTGGAAGTGGGTCGATTCGCGCGGTACGACTGAATCACCGGCAGAACCAACGAACTGGTCGTCTTCTTGATGATCCCGGGGAGTGTGGTCCTGGAGCCAATTAGTTCCATAGCAAAGCCCCATTGGTTGGCTCATGTGTCGAAGGACACTAGTTTCAGAACTGAACTTCTTTCCGCACTGTGGACAGCGGATATTCTTGAGCCTCCCACGATTTGTTTTCGCTCTGGGCATTGGCGGGATAATGGAAACCGGAGGGATGAGCTAGGCGACTCGGACGGTCCAGGGTGGTGCAAAGTGCACTGGTATAGTATTTACGTGTGCCTCACTGCCAACTCAGGGCTCGTGCACTTTGTATGTAACCGTTTCGGAGTTAGCGTCCGAGTCCCAGGCGGAGGTGTGTCACACCATTCTCTCTCGACTATCATTATGAGTACCGCCCATGCCAATCTGGCCAATACCCAATCCCCATCGGACGAAATTTTCCACTTGTCGCCATTTTTGACGCTGGATCACCATACTATTTCCCCCGTTTACCACTCATCAGACTTCGACGAAATTTCAAATCAGCAACAAATACCTCGCGACTCCAGCATCAACCTATCGGCCTCCCCACTCAATCAACAACATCCTGAGACACTGGATGTCGGTTTTACAGAGCCTCTCGACGAGGGGAACGATGATCCACCAGGACATAGCGTACGTTCTTGTCTCGTATCATTCATTCAACTGTCTTTGACATATATGTAGGAAATCGACAGTGTACGCCACGTTGTTCCCTCCCCGAAAAACTCCAGAGAGGCCTATCTCCTATTAGAGGCCGCTCGAGCCGACCGTCGCATCCTTCTCGCCCGCAAGTCTCTCGCCGATCAAATCATTCACCGCAACGTTTTGGTTCTGCAATACAATCGGATGGTGCTGGAGAGGACAGAGAATGATCTACGTACCGCAGATCGTTTCATTGGACACGTCCGTCTCTTGATTCGAGAAAGTGGGCAGACCGCGGTGTTCGAGTATGCAATGCGGGAAGATCATAAATCAAATTCATCAGGTATGTTTCCGAAAACACGTCTTGTATTGATATCCCAACACTCATACGTTCCGCGTTCCAGAGCAACTGTTACACCACTCTTCGATCGACGTAGATCTCACCTAGTATGAATGTTTTCATTGTTGCTACAGTACAGACTCTGTAGATACATTTTTATTATTGATGTTGTTGTAACGTCGGATATCATATTATTATATTATATCTCCCTCCTCGGGATAGAGGTTCCGTTGACTATTCTCCCGCTGCTTCCGCGCTCTCGACCTGCAACAAGAAGCTCCCGGTGTTATTTTCCATTTACGGCGGAGGGTGCGCAAGTGGCTTGCGACGGTGTCCTTGACGGAGACGACGGAGACGGAGTGACCACAACGACAACGAGGTGCATCCACACCTCCCTCTCCCTCTCCCTCTCTCACTTACCCTCACTCCCAGCTGGCGTTGACTATTCTCCCGCTGCCTCCGCGCTCTCGATCTGCAACAAGAAGTTATTCTTCATTTACGGCGGAGGGTGCGCAAGCGGCTTGCGACGGTCTCCTTGACGGAGACGACGGAGACGGAGTGACCACAACGACAACGAGGTACATCCACACCTCCCTCTCCCTCTCCCTCTCTCACTTACCCTCACTCCCAGCTGGACGTTGACTATTC
>JBBPOJ010000701.1:0-21851 GCA_038091395.1 Leccinum rimulosum
CTCCTTTTTTGTTTCCCCATTCCAGCCATGACACGCCCACAACAGCGTCTGCTCGCCCAACTCGCCTCTTCACCCAACGATATCGCTTCAGGTCTCGGTCAATGCCTCGAAGCACTTCGTCTCATCTCTGCTCTCCCCCGCACTTCCCCCGTGTTCGTCAACTACACCTCCGCCTCATCGCCCACCATCAAAGCATTTGGCAGGGAACAATTCTCTCGTGTCCCTCTCCGAGTACGTTTCACCTCTTTTTCACCGAACACAGTAACTGACGGCTGGAACACAAACGACTGCTGATCCATCAAACGCCATCGATCGATCGTTCGTTCATCCGTCCATCCCATCTAATGCCGTGCTTCGTCTCCGCGTTTGCTTTCGTCTCGTCCCTTTGTATAGACGGTGATCGCACTCGTCAAGTCCTCCCTCTCGCTCCCTGACCCCGTCCGAGTCGCGAGCGCTATCTTTTACAGCGAGGACGGCACGGTTGACCCCACCCCAGCCCTCGTGGATGAGGACTCGTGGAAAGAGCTCGCGCCGTACGTGCACACGCTCCACGTCGAGGACGACCACGACCACGACATCCGCCCGTCAACCGCCCTGTCTGCGCTCTCGTCCCTCTCGGTCATTTCCCCGACCACGGCCGTAGGGTTCGGTAGCGTGCCCGCGCCAACATCGTCGCCCCCACCAACCAGTGCTAACAGGGCGTCGGGACTCAACACGAACGCGTCCACGTTCGTGCCTTCGTCCAACGGGATCACTATCAAGACGAGCGAGGGCTCCAAGGCCGTCCACCTGCAGGGCCTGCGCAAGTCCTCCGCCTTGTCGCCGACCTGTGAGTGGCAGGTCTTCCGTTTCGTCTTGGGCTGTTGGAAAGATCGCACTTTGGCTGACGCCGCAGGTCGTTGTTAGCACCACAGGCGACGTCGCCATTTGCCATATTGGATAACGCGGGCGGGTGCGTGTGAAAAGTGCTACCAGTCAATTCTGGATCTGCCAACGCGGTTACCTGGGTCGGGCACAACTGTGTGTGTGGATAAAGGTGATCGATTTGATCTGATCTAGTGTACACATGACAAAGGTTGTATGACTCGCATATATCCAACTCGAGACTAGTTCTAGTGCTGCTTCTGCCGCTTTGCCACAAAGTCTTAACCCCAAAGGAGAGAGGCCCGATCGAACAGAAACCAGGAAAGAATCCGAGCCTAAGACGCATTTATATAAACCGCCGCGATCGACTCTAGGATGGGCAGTACTACCTCTATTTTAGAGGCAAAGACTAGAATATATGGGGAATTAGCACATCAGAGTTTGGTCGATCTTTCAATATAAAACCTGTTCGGGACGCACACTTGCTCGGACAGTGTTGAGACAACGTGCTCAGCATTCCTCCCAACTTGCGGATGGCCACGATGATCTCCGCCTCGCTGCCTCGACCTCCGTGCGACGACGATGGGCCTCCTCCGACGTCCGACTCTCCTGGTCGCCCTGCATTGCGGATACGAAGCACCTCGTCATGTAAAATGAGGCAGAACGCGGTCCATATGATCTAAACGATGGTTGGCACAACGTTGAAATCAATCCAAGAACAAAACAACAAAGAAAGCGAAACGTACGGGATACATCGGACACAAGGCGGCCCGGACGCCCAACGCCTCGCCTTGCACGTGATCGAGCAGCCGCACGGCGCTCAGCGCCGCCTCGACGCTCCGGCGCCTGGACGAGCGATACGTGGACACGAACGGTTTGTGGAGGCTCACGAGTGCAAGCGCTGTGAGGTGGACTGTCGAGAGCGCCTGCGTCTGGCCGCCATCTGCATCTACATGTATACGTGACGATCCGGATGCAGACGTGGCACGCGTCGCCGTGGCCAAGGCCGTGTTCAAGCACCGCTCCAGTAGCGCGTCCACCCTCGCGAAACGTGCCCAGAACTCGGGTGATTGGCAAATGGCATTGTCTGCATTAGAAATAATTCATTTGAAAATGTGATTAATTATGCCAGACACCAGCAAGGATAGCTGCAGCGTACCGGCCGAAAACGATGCGATAATCGCATTCACCTCGCTCAATAACACGCAGGCCTTGGCATGTACCGTCGTCGGGTCATCTCGCTTGAAGTCGTGATTCGGATCGCGGAGTAACAGCTGGGTGACGTCGGATCTCGCCTAGAGTGTCAAAGAAAACAAAATGGATCAGCAAAATAGCATAAACACGCTGACGCACAACAGACCTCTTGTAATCCCCCTGCAGAACTGGCAGGCCAAGGCACCGACATCGCAGGTCCTTCCCCACCCCCGCTGCCAAAGCCACCGGCCGATCCGATCGGAGGTCCTTGACCGACGGCAGCGAACCACCGATCGAGCACATACAACGCCCAAAACGCACGCACGCGCTCCTCCGCTTCGATCCCGTCTAACGCCGGTGGTAACGTAGTCTGCCCAACGAACGCAAACGAGAGCATGGTCGTGTTTCCAAACCTCGCGGGCTCTCCGGACAGCCCTTGGCCACTAGTGCCACCAGGACTGGCATCGTCCATGAACACGTGGGGATTCCGATGCAGTTTCAACATCACCCCCAGCGCCCACGTGCCGCTCGCGTAATACCTTGCTCCGACGACTTGCCCGATCCGTTGCATAAAGTACGACAACAGAACCCCGGTCTGGATCACCTGCAGAAAGACGCCAGGGTCAAGTTCGGCGTCTACGGTGCTCAGTGCGGAGGCCAACCGCGCCTGCGTTTGTGCGAGAAGCTTGTACGTGAGTGCGGTTATGCGTTGGATTCTGCTGTCTTGGGTCTCCGCGTCGCGGACAGGCTCGGACGCAGCTGCCATGGTAACGGACCAGAGCATGAGCGCGCTTTTCAAGGCGGGTAGGATGTGCGTAGCGTGGATGCGAAGATGATCGAGGTCGAGGAAGAAACCGAGCTCCGTCGCATAAGGGGCAATCGAAAACAGCCTATCCGTGACACAATATAGTCACGAAAGGTATTCAATATTCAATGTGCATTGCCCACTGTTCGAAACGGAAATGCTCACACGTGCTGAATGTCCACTTCCACCTCCGGTTCCGAGCCATCCACTGGCCTGAGCAGATCAACCGCGCCACCACCACCTAGTTATGGGTCAGCTCGATACCACACAAAAACGAAAACCACCGTGCATACCAGAGACATGTCCCGGGGACGGGGCACCGAGCGAACGATGACGGGGTTCGAGTGATGGTCCCTGTACTTGCATTTGCGGCCCTGGGGAAACGCTTGTACTGGCGCTCGCCGCATAGGGAGCGAGTAGCTCCAGCGAAGGCGTCACCTCGCCCGGATTCTCCAGCTCCCAGACTCTTGCTCTCAGCCGCGCGACGTCCTCCTCCAAAGTCAACGTACGCGGACGCTGTCTGCCGTCTGTGTATTCGCAATCTTCGACGCGTTCGCCCCTGAGACAGGGGGTACACACCGGTCTAACGCCGTCGCATCTCTGTATGTGGGCGTTGAAAGAAGATCGAGATCTGTTTAGTTCCTCGGGAAACGAAATGGCAGGTACGCGCTCACCATCTTTCTGCGCCTGGATAACGGATCGTGCTGCGTTAACAAAGCAAGCAAGGGGAAATGAAAGTACGACACGAACCTACACGAGATACAGGCTTTGCCTCGCTGCAAGGGTTGCGCCCCTCCAGTTGAACCTTGAGGATCGGCCGCAGGATTGATATTCATGTTAGTGTTCGGGTTTGGATTCATATTGACAATTCTAAAGAGAAAATTGATAAAGAACTTTGATCTTGGACTTGGGAGATGGAGGAGGGCCGACCCACCTTGCTTTATAAAGGTACGATGGTGGAGCCCGACATAGTGCTTTTATCATGACATGATGTCCCCCAGCCTAAAAGCAATGACTTCCAAAGCCGTCGACGTATAGTTCGATACGACCTGATTCTTTCTGGAACAGCGGATAGCCTTCCTAGCCGAGACGAGACGAACATCGATGAATGAATGGCACACACCCTCCAAAACTGGACGTCGGTCGTGACCAAGTCCGTCGGAAAATATGTCATTGAGAGCTGCGCTTAGTGTTGCATTCGGGGAGGTGCAATGCCCGAAGGACATGATGGTCACTGAGGCATTGTCATCATCTTGCCCCAGCTCTAGCAGGGAACATGCGATTCGAGAGCCGTGGATGATGAGCGCGGAGATGACAAAGACGCGACCCGCGCATTCGTCACGACGGATGTCGAAATCCGCAAAAGAACATTCGCGAAGGAATGTGACGACGCGTGTTTCTTTTCGGTATCGACGTCGGATCGGCCCTGTCGTTTTGTGGAAATCATGATTATGACTGCGTGAGACCTGGTGGGAGTTTAATTCCGGTGCTCGTCTTAGCCGAGTCTCGATCTTATCAGATGCGTTAGGTTTCTACTTCACTGTGGGAAGTAAAGACATGACTAATCAGTGAACGCGTCACTACTGGCTCTCAGATCAGTAGCCGTTGTCACTGATTTGGGTGTCACGTGAATTCCGTGACAGGGTGACTGTCACTGTTATTGAATGCATGCCAATGTTATTCATCACCCGCGGAAAGTTGCAATGATATTCATTGTCAAGCACTTAAATTCAGTGTGACAAGAATCGGATTTGGACAAAGACGAGAACGAGCTTGCTGTCCTCAATGGGCCGCCATATGTGCCAGCGACGCGCCTGTGACTTGTTGAATCGCGTCGCGTCGCGCACTCAGGCTCGGCAGAGCCTGGTGTTTAAATCTCCGCTCAGGCACGCGACAAGGTTGATTGCACGATCTCAACGACTAAGTACTGCACTATTTTCACTCGTTCAACTTCGTAAACGCAGGTATAGTATTAGTATCAAAAGCAACATATATAAGATAACAAAAGTGTTGCGTATTTGTGGAGTGCCGAAATGCCATGGGTAGGACTGGAGTTCAGAACTCCGAGTCGGAAAAAAAATGCTAAGTCTAACGAAACTCTACATATATAATTAATTACACCCAAAGATGTCTGTGGACTGTAGTGCAGTGGTCTAACACCCTGTTAGACTCTGGCCTTGTCGGTGCAGTTGTAGTGATGTTTCTGTGTTCGACTCCCGGCTTGTGCTACTTTTTTTGGTAATTTCCGTTCAAATTTTGCTATGCTTTTCATAGTCACGGACGTCGGAAATCATTGCCAATGACACGGATTTTTGGTAGCGGATTTCGGCAATCAGTGACAGGATTTGTCGCTGATATTCAGCTCGTGGTCACTTTTTTGCATACACCAAGACACTACCTTTACGCAACTCAGACACCTTTTAATAGCGACTTTACTTCCCACAGTGTGAAGAGTCCGATTCGTTGGATTCATATGTTTGACTGTATATAATGCTCTTTTCTATTAGTCTGTACAATCGGTCCTGGTCGTGTACGTACGATCAGACCATATTGTTATGCAGAGCCTGTGTTTACAGGATGAGTACTGTAAGCACTTGGTGGGATTACATACTACATGAATGAGGAAGCGAAGAGTGGACACTGTTGCCGTCAGAGCCTAGTAGTATGTAAGTAGAATGCGGTTCTCACTGTTACTTACCGTTAGAGTTGAACCAAAATTCGGCCAAAAGAGCTAGAGGAAGGTCAACCAAATCGACACACCAGGTGTACCCGTGCGTATCCCTTTCTCAGAATGTTCGGGACCCTACAAGAGACAAGGCGAACACCGTCTTACACCTTGCCTGACTGGACATAGGCCTTCACCTCGGAAATTTTCACGAAGGCGGCGTCAAGCGACGAAAAGCTAGTAAGGTCTCAGACGACGGAAATGCCCGACCGAGCGCGTTTTGGGGAAAAGTGGAAGAGGAGGACAGTAACAGTATTCAAGTTGCCAGGCTGAGTGGTCACGAGATGCGATGTCGGATGTCAACGTTGTCGCCATGCGTCATCTCGTCGGACCTGGGCCTGAAACCACAAGTTCCTTAAGCTTGTGACTGGCAGCGAGTGAGCTGACTGAGGCCTCTTGAACATGCCAGCAGCGATGAGCAACGTCTTTTACTACTTCGTTCCCACCAAAGTTGCACTTTCCTTCCGTCTCCACAAACACCGCAGGGTCACTATTCGCCATATTTTCCTCACCCTCGTTATCTCCACCATCCTCTCCACACTCTACTACGCCTATCCGACACGAGACAGCTTCTCGCAAGACACTACGCGCAAGTTCGAAGAGCCAGTAACGCCTCAAATCTGGGCCGAGCGAGCAGCACAGGTCAAGGAAGCGTTCCGGCATGCCTATCATGGCTACGAGAACTATTCATTCACGCAAGACGAGCTCTTGCCCTTGTCCAACATGACCGTCAACAAGTGAGTCTCCTCGTCGCTGCGGTCGCCGCCGTTGACACCGCGTGCGCCTAGCTTCAATGGGTGGGGTGTCACCATCGTGGATTCCCTGGATACGATGCTACTCATGGGCTTGGAAGACGAGTACACACGGGCGTTGCCGGTGATCAGCAATACCAACTTCTCCTTGCCAACCGTGAGTTTATCACTCGTCCCTCCGCTTCCTTCTGAATCGGGTCCCATCAGAACCAACATGTGCCCTTCTTCGAAACCGCCATTCGGTATCTAGGTGGTTTGTTGAGTGCATATGCGTTGTCCGGCAACGATCTCTTGCGACAAAAGGCGGACGAGCTCGGGAGCAAACTGGCCCTCGCATTCAATACGAAAAGTGGCCTCCCGGCTTATGCGGTCGATACCTACAAGTCAGCTTTGTTCACCTTTCGTATCGGGATCGATTCTGACCTCATTTTGATGTTCTTCCAGGGGAAATAATCCCATGGAAGGATCGGGCGTGTTGGCGGAAATAGCATCCTTTCAGATGGAATACGCATACCTGGGCAAAATCACAGGAAAAAAAGAACACGTTGATCGTGTTGGTGTTCTGTCCTTGTACTTGTTTCGAGCCGGAACTTATCCATTGCTACAGGTAACAAGGGTTACTGATTTGTTTTATACTGCAAACCTGAGTGAAACCGGTGGAATGTATCCCACACGATGGAGTCTTAGAAAAGGTACTCCAAACGGCAGTGAGTGGCTCGTACTTTGCCCTCTTCACAAGCAATTGATCTTGGACAGACTTTCTCTCCGTCGGGGCCCTCGCGGATAGTGGCCACGAATACACACTCAAACAATTCCTGATGACCGCACGCACAGACAGGCGTAATCTCGAAATGTGTTCGTCTGTCGCTCGTTCTTGGGAGACAGTTCACAGATGGTTGACGTTTTGATAGATCTCAGATTTACCTCTTATGTCATCAACAACCTGCTCTTCCTCAGCCCAAACCGTCACCTCCTCTACGTAACGGATGCGACCAAGGGCACCAGATGGTTCGGTGCCTCACATGCCTTTGAACATCTTTCCTGTTTCTTCCCCGGCCTGCTGGCGCTCGGTGTTCATCTCCTCCCCCTCAACAACCTCGACGCGCTCGGAATAGATATAGCTGCGCTCGCAGACGATCTGTCACCCGCGGACCGCCACGCATACGCCCATCTCTCCGAGTTTAATTTGTCAGACCTACATTTATGGGCAGCAGAAGGGATTGCGGAAACATGTTATATGACGTACGCGGATCAACCGACGGGGTTGGGTCCCGAGGTCGTATGGATGAACGTCGATCAGGAGATGGGCGAGATACGGTGGATGAATGAACTGCGTGCGTGGAATGCGCGAAATAAAGATGGTGGTGGTTGGTGGGGACTTGGAAACCTATGGGGAAGGAGATGGGAACAGAGACGTCTGCCACCAGGTGTAGGGGATATGGAGCCGTGGACGAGTCCACTGAACAAGAACTCCACGCTCGAGATATCGGAGCCGACAGAACAGAGTATAGTCAAACAGCCACCTCAAAATCCAATTGGGAGGGACTATATGATTAAGAACGCGGCGTATTACTTGCGGCCTGAGGTACGTGACACCTTCTGAATCATGTGCGTGCGTTCGCGTTGTGCTCACCACCATGCCATTCTTTTCCTTGGTTCATTTCTTTCACCTTGGCCGTTTGGTCGCACAGACGATCGAATCGATATACATCCTATGGCGAACGACGGGTGATGTCAAATGGCGGCATCGGGGTTGGGAAGTGTTCCAAGCCATCGAACGCCACACCAAGACTCCTTCGGGGTATGCCTCCATCGAGAACGTCACCACACCCTATCCGATTCAGCAGGATTCGATGCCGAGGTGAGTACTGCACGCGCACCTCGCGCATTTTCTCCTAGGAATGCGAGTCCTCATCGCCTCGACGCATTCCAGTTACTTTTTAGCCGAGACTCTCAAATACCTGTATCTCATGTTCTTGGACGAGGATCCGCTGCCGCTCGACAAGTGGGTGTTCAACACCGAGGCGCATCCGCTGCCCGTGTTCGAGTGGACGATGGAGGAGAAGAAGGCTTACGGGATCATCACGTGAAGGTATCTGAGACTCATCTTGTTGAGGGTGCACTAGAAGTTGTTCCGTCGTTTGATTAGACTATGGGACTCTCGAGGCGGGACTCGAGACGACTCGGACTAGTATTGTACAATTATAGGTTAATGTCACCCTTCCGAGTCTTTTCTCCCACTTTTCTCGTTGTCACTCCTGAAGCCCTCGTAGCCTATGCCGGCGCCGAGTCCATGTTTCTCTTTGCGAAGTGAGTAGTGTTTGGTAAGCCTCGGAAGAAACTTGAGGAATCGACATTTGCGCTTTCTTTCCGAACCTACTGGCCTCGTAGTTTACCCGGCAATCGAGATCGCGCGGTCCACACCCCAGGGGAGTGAACCAGTGCGAGGAGAGTACCCCCCCGGATGTGAGTTTCACCGGGACGGAGTGAAGCTATCGAGAAACTAAACGGAGGAAATAAACCCAAGCTTAGGACTGATTCCGGTGATACACCATCTGTCCCATCTTGCTAACTTGAATCGGCGGCGAGCCACAGTTTCGGTTTTGAGGCGCCCCCGGCGTTGACGTGCTCACTTTCCTCACCGGCCATGGCAGCAATGGGGTCGAAGGTCTCAATACCGGCCGTGCCGTTCGGCGGTCATATTCCATGAACAACTTGAGCATCCCTGACGGGCCGTTTACTGTGAAGAATTACCGATCTCACTGCCGCGGTGTGGCCTAGTGGGGTGCCACCTCCCGGCTCTGTTGAGGGGGTTCGAACGGAATCGAACCCCCGCCAAACCACTCGGGGGTTTTAGTAGTGCGTACGATAAGTCGAATCCCACACCCGCGCGTCTAGGACCAGGTTAGCCGGTCATCATCGGGCCAATATGGCCTGTCAAAAAAGAAAGAAAGAAGTACCTAGTCAGCCTGGAGCTCAGCACTTGTATCAAGAATCCCATGCGCGACATTGACTGAGTTGCGACTGCTGGCAGCAGTACTAGCTAGTGCCAGTAGAAGCTAGTAATTTCCGACGACGCCTCGATACGCTAAGGCGGCAGCCGAGGCTGCCGGTCCGAGGAAATACACTTACGCACGCCGCACAGATATGTGGGGCAGTGTGGGGCTCCGTGATTGTCTAGGTTGCCTCGGTAGGATCAGAGGGCCTGGGCAGCGTTATACCCACTAAAACCTCGGGCATGGTGACCCGGTTAGGAGGTAGGTTGTGGTGGGGTGAAAGGACGGGGGTCCAGGTGTGATGGGTACGGGACCGTAGTGCGGTGCGGCGGGGGTGTTTTGCTAGCCGAAATCTTAACCAACCTCTCACTCTCTACGACGGCTGCAAGAAAACATTGTAAACAAGCAAAGCCTGTGACAGGTGTTTGCACGCAAGCAGTGCTCTAGCCCACCCGCTTATACTAGTACTCGGGCCCCAACCCACTACCCACCCAGCCCATTCGCGCCCCCTCCCACCTGTTCACGCCGCCGATCAGCAGGTGGTGTGAACCAACCGGTGTTGTAAATACCTGACAGGAAACAGTCTTTTTTTTTTTTTTTCACATTCCGACGTTCTGAATTTGTTCTTGCCCATCCATGGGCTTTGTTTGTTTTACAAATGTTCGTAAGGATTTCGGCTATTTCAACTGTCGTACAGCCACCAAGTTGGACTGTAACATATCCGGTCTCCCGGAGTCCCTACCTCTCACGTCGGTGTGAAGGAGCCTAAGATTTCGCTTGGGCTAACACGGCGGCGGTGAGTTTTTTGACATACCATCGGATTTTGCAACTGGCTAACCTGGTCGAGTGAGTTTGGCGGGGGTTCGAACCCGCGAGATACTGGGGACGTAGCACCCACCAGTAGGCCACGCGTCCTAGACTGGTGACGAGGCAATGCTGAGGCGAAGCAAGCGTCTATCGGCTAGACTGGTGACCAGCCGTCCAAAAAGTGGCAAGCCATTGATAGACGGACTACAATATTTCGTTGGCCTGACCAAGATATACAGTGACCAGGACGCGATGACGGACCGCACTCTCGTTTCTACAACTGTCGAGAGCATCCAATGCAACAGTTGACGGCTTGCCTCTTTCAGGCCTGACTGGTCCGAACCAGTCTACACGCGTCCCCCGACGTCCTGGGTATATTTGGCAAGTACTATCGGGCGGGCACAGTGCGCACAGGGGTAATAACCTTGCGGGGTGCAATCTCCATGGAGGTATGTACATACAGTTATTCAGCAAGTCTGCGCTGAGCCGGGCCAGTGAGTGACTTTAGAAGCGGTCGGTGACTCAATACTTTTGTGAATTTAAAATGGAGGCGTTGAATACCGAACCATAGCGGTGATTTGATGACCGCATGTCCGAACTCTCTGACAGCGCCCAGTGAATCATGGCTTGGCCAGGTTGCGAGGCGGGAGAAAGACGGACATCAATGTTTCAATGCCGGAGATCCCGGTAAATCATTAATTCCACTCCTAAGATTGGTGGAGGTTACCCTGGTAGTACAGCCCATACCTCAGATTGATTTCCAAAGCCATTCGGAGGATTTCAAGCTCACATGAGCTGGTTCAGAGCTGGTTTACCCAGACCGATCAAATCGCCTTCGTTCTCTATCACAGTTAGGCTCATCTACTGCTCCGCTCAGAATCTATTGATCGTCGAGCAGCCTCAACCACCGGTATCTGAGGTACCGCTAGCATGGTCTGTCAACCTAATCTTCGATCGGCGTCACATGGAAAGTAAGCAGGTTTATTGGGTTCACGTCTCGCTCTTGGGATCAAAATTATTAGTCGTCCGCACAGCCAAACATTTTGTGACGTTCGGCGGTTTAGCATCGCCAACAGTAATCTGCCTCCGTAACATATAAAGAGAGGTTGGTTTAAGCAGACTCGATTCACAACCACTAAATCACTCTTCTTCTAGACGTCGCCGCTCAGTCACACTCTATTTTTTTTCCAATGGCTCCAGTTGCTGTTTCTTCCCCCTCCACCCCTGCAGTCTTAGATGCTATCCGTGATCTGAAGACTTCTCTTACGCGTCCCACTGTTCCAGAGACTCTCGTCGATGTCTTCTCTTCGGTCGTCTCTCAATATCCTGATCACGAACTAAGCTTCATTACCTCCTCCGCCCACGACTCCTCCATCCAAACAAAGACGTTTAGCCAGTTTAGCCAACACGTTCTCTCCCTGGCGAAGGCTATCCGTACCTGGGGCAAGCCCTCTGGTTCGGTTGTCGTTGTCTACCTCACTGAACATGAAGATAACATGGCTGCTGTTTGGGCCTGCCTCCTCGCTGGTTACGTGCCTTGCTTGCAGCCCACCCTGAGCGCTCAGCAAGCACATAAGGAGGGTCATGTCTCTCACATCAACAACCTTTTATCATCACCGACCTGGTTGATGACCGAGAGCGGCGCTGAACAGGTGCAGTCAATCGCTGATATTGACATTCACTTGTTCTCGGAGTTGAAAGGTACAACTGGGAGCTCGGGAGCAGACTTTGTTGTCCACCAACCCAAACCTGACGACGAAGCCATCCTGTACTTGACCTCTGGATCGACCGGCTTCTCCAAGGCTGTCGTGCACACACATCGCACCGTCATTGCCGCTTGCCTTGCTAAGAATCAAAACTACCACCTGACCCCGGAGTCCGGGATCATGAACTGTGAGTTACGTTGATTGCCTGCCAGATTGCATGTTAACATGGAACAGGGGTTGGATTTGACCACGTCGCCGGATCTCTCGAAATGCATTTGACGCCCCTTCTCCTCGGCGCTTCGCAATTGCATGTGCATGCGTCTGTCATCCTCTCTGATCCCCTGAAATACCTTCGCTTGATCGAGGAAAAGGTACGTGATAAATAATCGGTTTGGCACGTCGCTGAATGTAAATTTAGTCGATTGAACTCGTGTTTGCACCCAACTTCTTGCTGGCTAAACTTGTGCGCGACCTCGGGCACCGCGAAGATCTCTTCGGCAAGTTTAACCTCTCTTCCCTCAAGCGCGTCAACAGTGGTGGCGAAGCGATCGTCAGCAGTACTGCTGTTGCGTTCAACAAGACTCTCAAAAACCTTGCAAAGAATGGTGACGTTCCATTCATCATAGGTTCCGGTTTTGGCATGACAGAAACCTGGTAAGTTTCTGGTGTGGATCATGGTGTCCCCCATCTCACGTGAACTTTCTTTTTTCAGCGCTGGAATCATCTACGACACGGTTGACGTGTTGAAAAATCCCCCGGCATACGAGTTTTTGGAGCTCGGCGAGCCTCTCCCTGGATGTGAGATGCGCATCGTGAGCCCCGAAGACGGTGTTACTCCTCTCCCTGACGGTCAAAGCGGAGAACTCCAAGTCCGCGGCCCGATGATCTTTGTACGCTACTACAACAACCCCCAGGCAACGTCTTCTAGCTTTGTCGAGGGTAACTGGTACCGCACCGGTGACGTTGGAATCATCGAACGCGGGAAGATGAGGCTGAACGGGCGTATCAAGGACACCGTCATCGTCCACGGTGTCTCTTATGGCATTCCTGAATTAGAAACTCATCTCCAGAAGCTTGACGGTGTCACTCACTCTTTCCTCGCCGCTGCACCTTATCGCGCGCCTGGACAAGATACTGAAGGTTTCGTCCTCTTCTACGCCCCGACCTTCAGCCTCAACGACGAGGATGCTCCCGCCAAGCTCTTCACTACTCAACGTGCTCTTCGCGACATCTCTGTCAAGATGATCACACTCCCGCCACAGTTGATCATCCCTATCCCCGTTGATCAAATGGAGAAGACCACTCTCGGAAAGCTTTCCAGGGCTAGTCTCATCAAGCAGCTCAAGCAGGGTTCGCTCGCCAAGCACATTGCCCGTGCGGAGGAGCTGCTGAGCATTGCTCGCTGTACCAGCTTCGTCGCTCCTTCAAGTGAGACAGAGAAGACGTTGGCTGACATCTACGCCGGCATCTTCAACCTTAAGGCGAGCGACATGTCCGCTAGCGATAACTTCTTTGAGCTCGGTGGTACCTCCATCGACGTCATCAGGCTCAAGCGCGAGGGAGAGGCTACATTCCAGTTGCCTCAGATCCCCACCATCCAGATCTTGAAACACCCCATAATATCTAGCCTGGCGAAATACGTCGACTCCTTGGTTTCCAAGGACACGATTACTGAGGAATATGACCCCATCGTGCCCCTCAATCTCACCGGAAACAAGACCCCGATCTTCATGGTCCACCCTGGTGTTGGAGAAGTCCTGATCTTTGTCAACCTTGCCAAGTACTTCCAGAACGAGCGTCCGTTCTACGCATTGCGCGCCCGCGGCTTCGAACCCGGACACCCATTCTTCGATAGCATGGACGAGATGGTGTCTTCGTATGCAGCGGCTGTCAAGAGGACGCAACCCCACGGTCCCTACGCTATCGCTGGTTACTCTTATGGCGGTGTCGTCGCATTCGAGGTGGCCAAGCGCCTCGAAGCCATGGGCGAACAAGTCAAGTTCACCGGTCTGATCAACATTCCTCCCTACATCGCCGACCGCATGTACGAGATCAACTGGACGGGCGGTATGCTCAACCTCGCCTACTTCCTCGGTCTCATCACCAAGGAAGACGCCCACGACCTCGAACTGGCGTTGGTGCCCCTCACACGCAAGCGGCAGCTGGACATTGTCTGGAAGCTGTCCCCGCCCGAGCGTCTCCTCGAACTCCAGCTGAACCACGAGAAGCTCGCGCACTGGGTCGATATCGCCGGCTCGCTCATCCACTGTGGTAAAACATACGAGCCCAGTAGTTCAGTCGGTCAGTTACTTTCTTCTCAGCCATTATACGTTTTTTTCTGACTTTTTTGGTTTTGTTTTGTTTTGTTTCAGAGTCACTCAACGTCTTTTACGCCATCCCGCTGCGTGGTAGCAAGGATGACTGGTTGAACAACCAGCTCAAGCCTTGGGCAGGGTTCAGCCGCAGCGAACCCCTCTATACGGACGTCCCCGGACAGCACTACACGCTCATGGACTTTGATCACGTCCCTGGCTTCCAAAAGATCTTCCGTAGCCAGCTCGAGGCGCGCGGTCTCTAAAGAGTTCCCCGGGGGAGCAAGGTTTTGTTTAATTATCGATGTTTATCGTCTGCTTCATTTCTTCTCAGTAGAACAATGTACATATCTTTTTATTAATAGTACATACGTAAAAGGAAGCTATATATATATATATATATATACCATTTTTGTTTCTTCTTCCCTCAACGATGGGCCGCGTACGACGGGGCTGGATGAAGCTCGAATCGGATTAGAAACGTGGTGACGGACGAGACCTAACTTGAAGTACAATAAAAAGAACAAGCGGACTCGGACGCGAGAGCACGGCGACTGAGGGATAAAAGTACCACGTCGCTCAGGAGACTTGAAACGCCTGCATCAGCGCGAAGCACGGATACAAAAATACAAAGACAGTAGATAAGAGATACACTACACGCAGAATACACGAAACGAACAACAAAATACAAGGTAGGGTTTAGAAAAAACAAGTCGGAGCTCTCAAATCCCGATCGCGACGAGTCACGGCTTGTTCTCGACTCGGGGTTATCATTCGGCACCAATAGAGGCCTAAAACTTTGGCCCAGTTTCGTAGGGTTAGTGGTCTGAATCTCCCGTAGGCAGACCGTAAACACAAATTGAAACTTGCATCAGAGATTCGGCCTACTGTTTAGCTACTACTAACAAGTGGATGGCCGAGGACCACTACTACAGGTTTCAGTGACGTCCTCTGCGGAAGCAAATACCATCTAACCAAGTTTACTGCGCCGCGGTTGCTATCGTGCCATGTCGGATACGCGTCAAAAGTAAAAAACACATTATATATATCGTCAGTTCGTGAGTTTACTACACCGTCATGTACGTATGTATATGTGTATGCCATCGTCAATGGAGTTAAAAAAAAAAAAAAAGACGTCCTTGGGGAATCAAAAAAAAATGTGGCAGTGTCTTGGCAGTTATCCATCTAAACATCCTACGACGCAGACAACAAACCGCCCCCTACAGATCCAGATCCAGATCCAGAAGATCCAGTCGTCACATCCAACACCACATGCAACTCCCGAATACACTCCCGACATCGCACGTGCACCTCCTTGGCGCTCTCCAACAACGGCTTGATGTTCTCTGGCGTCATCGATAGCTTGATCTCGGGTACTAGTAACCCCCCAGTTTGAAGATGTGGCGGGTGCAGCACGTGTGGATGGAAATGGAGATGCGGGACGAGTGGGTGTAGATGGATACCGTCCTCGAGAGGCTGCTGCGTCGGCGGCGGCGGTGGTGGCGCACTCCGCACAGACCCCGTTCGTCCAGCCGGCACCACGTTCGAACCCCCACGCGACGGCGGTCGTTGAATCAATGGACTCGTCCGAGGCAACGACACCCTATTCTTGGCCTTGCCGCTATCCTTGCTGCTACTGCCCCCAGACGACGACGACCGCACACCACCCCGCTGCTCCCCATCAGACACCTCTTGCACGTTCGACAACCGCGTAGACCGCATCGGCCGGATCGACCGCGGGGAAGCCTCCATCTCCAATCGCACCATCTGCGACATCTCTGCACGCCGCGGCGTCACCGGTCGTTGCTGCGTCACAGGCACAGACATAGGATGGGAAAGACGGTCAGAGAGGAACGGCGACGACGCCCGACCCTTATCCTTATGCCGTCCTTTCACAGTCGCAGACCCTTCGATCCCCAACGCCCGCGCCGCACCGTCCAAATCAATCGCCGACTCGATCCGATCCCAGTCTTCTTCTGTCCTCGTACTCCCCCGACTGTCGCTCCGCAGATCGCTCCGGCTATCTTGCGACGAGAACGAGGTGCTCTTGTTGCACTTCTGTCCCAGTCGGAATATAGACGCCAGCGAGGGTCGTCGAGGGGACGACTTGTGGTTCAACGGCAGTCCTCCTGCGTACGGAGAGTTGGCAGGCGCGTCCTTGTCCTTGTTAGATCGTACCGATTCGAGACCACTGCTCGTCTGCGGCCTCAGATGAGCCGCCCCGATCTGTCCGTGCGGATGATGATGATGATGCGAACAATGCGAGGAGTCAGTGCTCAGCGACGCAGTCGAAGCGGCCGGGAGAGCAGGCGCAGGCGGCGACGCAACGTGCTCCGAATGACTCCGCTTCAGCATCCTCAACATATCTCTCAACCCCATCAGCCCCAGTCTACCACCACGCCGCTTCGTCTTCGCGCCCTCCACGTCGTGCTCGACGCCCCGAGATTCCGAGTCTTCAGAAGGAAGCGTGACCGTGCTGTTCATCCCGTCGCCCCATCGCCAATTCCGGTTCACGTTCTCCTCCGTCAAAGGCGAGTCGTCGGGCGGAAGCTCGCCACTGCTGAGCATGTCTCGAAGGAGCATCAGCTGCCGCTGACTGAGATCGTGTCGGCCTGTCGACGAGCGCCACGACGGGTCGGGAGGACCGGACGTCGATGACGACGACGACGCCGCTGCGTTGCTGGTCATTGCAGCCGAGGATGGCTTGGACTCTTCACCCGAAAGCGTCACAGCCCGTTCACGGTTCTTGCGGCGATCGAGTTCTGCTTGCACCGGCGCAGAGAGGGTCGAAGATGCTCCAGACGGCGGAGGAGACGCTGGGACTGGCGCCCCTCCACCAAGTTCGATGAGCAACTCCGCGCACTCCCATGGTACTTTGTACTTGTTGGTGATCGCGTGAAGGGTAGCAGCGATTTGGCCGTGGTCTGGAGCCGAAGTCGAGGCACTCGAAGATGCATGGTGGGATGGGGAAGTATTGGAACGCAACCGAGAACGCGGGCGGACGAGGTTAAACACGTTGGGCGACGTGGCGCGCGACGGGGGAGAACTCTCCAGGAACGTCTGTGCCTCGGTGAGCAGTCGATGGTACGTCGATTGGAGCTCTTTCAGTCCTATTGACGAATCAGCATCGGCTTTCACGCTCAGCAAAAAGCAACTCACTGTCAACGCTAGAGGCAAACTCCCGGACCATCCCCAAGTCCCTCTTCAACCCAATCTGCGCTTGACTGATTCTCGGGGGAATCTTGAGATCTCCCAACGAGTTCCGTCGCGGCACAGACGTCGTCAATGTAGGCGGATTGGTGACTTGTGTAGTGCGACCCAACGAGGCCGACTGCGGCGGCGACGAGGGTGATTTTGGCGTCGTTTTGATCGGCGTCGCCGGGGACATCGAAGGTGCGATAGGAGTCATGGTGACGGAAGAAGGGGCGCTGGTCGTAGGCATCACAGGCTCATGTCCGTCCCTTAAATGCAGCGGTGCCGCTGACATCCCGTTGATCGTCCCCGGCGGCGATGGCGGATGAAGTTCGATCGGGGGTAACAAATCAGGCGTACGAGCTTGCGGGGGCGTCTGCATCCTCGTATCTGCATCCCCATCCTGCTCCCGGCCCGCATTGTCGCCGACGTCATCCTGAAGCGATGCAGCGTATATCTGAGCGATTTCGACCGAGGACTTGCGCTTCTTGTGTTTCTTCCCTACGAGGCTGATCTTGCGTACGCTGCCCATGAAACCCCTCGAACCTTCTTGCTGCGGAGGAAGCGTAGGCACCGGCGGGAGGTACTCTGCACTGTCCGTTGGAGTAGGCGTCGAGAATACTCTCGAGGACGACGCTCGACCGACGGAGGATCCGTACGAGGCATGTCTGATACCGATCGACCCAAACTTGCCGCTCCCGAACGCAAGCGAAGCGCCGTTGGGCACTTGCATCGAACTCGGTCGTCTGCCCGGTCCAAGAGAGGGTTTGCCTAGCCCAATCCCGCCCGATGCAGAAGACGACCCATCGCCCCCGGTAAGGTCCCCGCTACTCGTGTACTCGAGTATACCGCTCGCCTTCCGCCTCGAGAACCTATTGGTCTTGCTCGGTGTCGTAGGCACGCGTCCACTTCCTCCTTCGCTCCCACCATCTCCAGCCCCGGGTCTCAACCGCGCCTGATCTAGACTCCTTTCGTGCTTGAGTTCAGCTTGTCTCGGCGGCGGAGACCCGGCCCCATAATGGGCGCCGCCAGGACGAAAAAACCAGCCGGAACGCACGCCACCTGTATTATTAGAATTGCGATTCCGGTTAGAGGGTGTCTGATCGAGGGAGCTCGGGGGTCGTGACGTGCCGTCCACGTCCATGGTGCTCAGCTCTTGCAGTATCACCTCTGCGGGACCCGTGCTGGCTCGCTTCCTTCTCACGTTCCATTTCTTGACTGATCCGATGCGAGACAAAAGTGGCGTTTTGGATCCGCCACTTCCTGGGGTAGCTTCCAGTGGGGAGGAGAGGGCTGTCGGCAATGGAGATGTCGCTCTCATTCTGTCGGGCGTTGAAGGAGGCAACGGTGGCGGCGATGAATCGTAGGGTTCTTCGATGAGCTCAAAGACATTGTTGTCCATGTGTGGTGGTCGTGATTTTTTACGTAGACGGCGTCGTTCGCGCAGTGCAGGTGGAGATGGAGGAAGCATAGCAAGGGACGAAGCACCCGAAAGGACGAGGTGCGACGTCGAATTGAAGTGGCCAATTGAGGTTCGCCCCGAGGTTGTCGGTATTGAGAAAACTGAGACGGTAGGAGAGCGGGGAAAAGGCTCGATAGGCGATGAAGAGAGAGCCCGTGGAAGATGAGGTACCGCGAGACGTGGTGAATTCGTGTTTGAAGGAGGATTTGCGGAGCTGGGGCGAAGCATGGGTGCTGTCCGCGAGCGTGCCGTGAGTGTCTTGTCCTCTTCCTTTTCGTCCGAGAACCCTAAATCCTCGTCGTCGTCTGAAGAATCGGCATATGCCTCACGGCGTGAACGTTTCGTCATGGGGGTGTTGTCATTGTCCGTCTTGGTCGGCGAGGTTGGATCCATGGGGTCGTCAAAGTCGTCGTCCCAGTTTTCAGGTTCGACGCGGGGTTTCGGACGGGGTGGTGTATGATACGAGTGCCGAGTTCGCAGCGGATGGGGGTGATTATTGAGTTGGAATGTTCGGAGGGCATGGTGACGTCGGCCAGGTGGGGAGTCGCCTTTGTCTTCGAAGTCATCGTCCCAGTTCTCGGTTTGTGGTTGTGGACCGCCAGACTTTGTTGGCGTAGATGGACCAGGCTCGGCCCAGTCGTCGAGTCGGCTGGTGATACCGCTCATGCCACGCACTCTGCTGGTTCCCACTGGCGGTGCCTTGGGGGAAGGCTGTCTGTTGCCGTCGTCTGCGTCCCAGTCTTCTGTGAGGGCGACGGACAGACGAGGTTGTGAAAGGTTCTTTATGTTTGAGTTACTGTGACTGAACTCGAAGTCGTCGTCCCAGTTCTCCGAAGAGACTGCACAGATGGTGAGGGCGAGAGTTGGTTAAGAGTCGACATGGGGCATACCTAGCGTCTGAGGCGCCATAACGCGTCGGGAGAGAGGTCGTCGTCGTCGTCGTCAAAGTGTCGTTGTTGTGAACATCCCAGGGCCGTGTGTTTACCCATGTTGGTCCACTTTTTATTTTCTCTGTTCAGCACCATCGCCATGTTTCATGATACAAAATACAACCGGATGGAGTAAAATACACGAAAAGAACAATCCACTTATAACTAGTCCACAAAGCAACAAGGACGGGACGACATCTGTACGTGTTGACCGACCGAAATATAATATGTTTAATTAGTTGTATGGCGACAGATCAACTGTGTTCCATAGGCAGGGTGTCGCAGACTGTGGCAAGCCAAGGCGAGGTTTGCGGGAGGGAGGGAGTACGGTGATACTGAGCGATGAACGGGGGGATGATCCTTGCGGGAAGGAGTCGGGAAGAACTGGTTCGCGGGTTGGAGGGGGCTCCGGGATTGAGGGAGGCGGGATACACGGATGGTGTCTTGGAGAGGACGGGAAGGTTCAGGAATCTCTGTAGAGGTGAGTTTAGGAGTGGGTTCTTCGATGGACTAGTGTTGTGTGTGTTGTGATGAGTTGTGTGGTGAGAGTGGCGTAGAGAACATACCCAAGACAAGCCATCGAGATCGCTGAATTCGGTTTTGACGGACTCGAAGGAGAGAAAGAGCGCGCGGTTGAGGTCCTTGTGCGATCTTGAGAGGGGTTATATGTTCTACAACAAACTTGGCGTACCTCTGGCATGACGAGGGCCTCTTGTTCCCACTGAAGCTGTTCGAGTTCGAGTTGTCTGAGTCGTTCCATTCGCAGTTTCGTTCTGTCAGCGGGTTGTATCATCCTCATCGTCGTCGTCGTCGTCGTCGTCCGTGAACCAGCCAGGGAGACTTGAAAGACAACGGAGAATTCCGAGTTCCATTCACAACTAGTCAACGACACACAACGCGTGACGTCACACACATGTGACAACTCGCGATCAAACTCCGCTTCAAAACGCGTCTCGTTTCAACGCGCCGCTCCCTTCAACTCTTTGAACATGCTCGAGGCAAAGCTTGAGGAAGCTGCTCTCTTGAAACGTTTGCTAGACTGTGCGTACTACTTGATATCTAACATACACTCTTACTTATAACATTACAGCCATCAAGGAACTCGTGACAGATGCCAACTTTCAATGTACCGAGGAAGGACTCGTACGTCTCTCCTCCCCTCTCAAAGCGTTCTTTTCTCATGTTTCTCAGGATCTCCAAGCGATGGACAACTCACACGTCGCACTCGTCGCCGTAAAGCTCGAGTCAGCGGGTTTCAAAAAATACCGTTGTGATCGTCCTATGCCCCTCGGTGTTAACCTCAACTCCCTCACCAAAGTAATGAAGTGCGCAAAAGATGACGACATCTGTACTCTCAAAGCCAGCGACGACGGTGATGTTTTGAACCTCGTATACGAAGCAAAGAGTATAGATCCCTTCTCCGCGTCATCTCCACCGCTGACCACTGCTCCGTAGATTCGGACAGAATCGCAGAGTATGAGATGAAACTCATGGACATCGACTCTGAAAACCTTGGCATTCCCGATACCGACTACGATGCACGCGTCACAATGACCTCTGCAGAATTTTCGCGTATAGTCCGAGATCTTTCTCTTCTCGGCGAATCCGTGCGCATCGAGGTCTCAAAGGAAGGCGTGCGATTCGCGAGCGAAGGCGAGGCAGCTAACGGGAGCGTACTTCTCAAGCAAACCGAAGCAGCGAGAGAAAAATACGAAAACTATGGCAAGGACGACGACGACGAAGTCAAGGGAGACGAGGACGAAGACGAAGACGACGAGCAACCCAAGAAAAAGAAGATAAAGAAGGAAAAAAAGGTCAAGAAGGAGGAAAAGGATGCAGACGTCGAAATGAATGGCGACGACGACGACGAAGGGGAATTCAAAGCCAAATCAGAGGATGAAGGTGAGGACGAGCAGGAGGAGGAAGACGACGACGAGCCAAAGAGCAAGAAACGGAAAAAGAGCTCGTCAAAGGTAAGAAAGACTTGCCTCTTGTTTGTCGTTTGATTCACCCTTTGTAGAATGGTCAGCCCTCGAAAAAGGCCAAAAAGTCCGATGAAGTGCCATCGGATGGCGGCGTCTATATCGAGATGAACCAACATGTTTCC